>JAVRRP010000029.1:0-41391 GCA_036872775.1 Oleoguttula sp. CCFEE 5521
ACTCCATCATGACCGCAGAGCCAGACCCAGGATCCACGGCGCCGAAGCACCAGCTGTCTCTATGGTTCCCTACGATCACCTTCTTCTCGGGCGCTTCGATGCCCTGAATGATGCCTTGCAAGTTCCAAATTGTCTGCAGGGGGTTCTCATCGTTTAGATTCTTCAGATGTACCACCGGAGCCTTGTCACCACCACCAGTGAACCATTTCATGGGCAAACCATTCGTACCGCCGACCCATTCCCGCGGTACCTCCTCGCCGACACCATCGAGCGACTTCAGCAGTATCTCGGCGTCACGCCATGCAAGAGGCAGGCTGGGAATGTTGTCCAATCCTGGGTTATGGTCCTTGCTGACTCGTTGCGCATCCAGAGTGGAAGCCCATCCCGGAGTCAATGGATCGCCGACGACCCAGGACATCAAGCTGACACTCCCTCTCTGCACACCGTCTGCAGGTCTCCATGCACCAGCTGGATAGGTCAAGCCCTTGCCAGCACCATCATCCGTGGGGTCAGAGTATATCAGCGCACCAACGCATCCAGCTTCTTCGGCTGCTTTGACCTTGAGCGCACGATCGCCCTGGGTGCTGTAGTACTTGACAAGAGCGATCGTGCCGTTGAGATTCACGCCATGTCCTTGGAGGTATGCAAAGTCTTCCCGGCTTCCTCCATTTGCGTACACTAAGGGACCCTCGACCTCGCCACTTCGACTGTGACCATGCCAGGCAAGACTTTGCTGACGGTCTCGATATGCAGAATCTTCTTCCAGTGCAGCAGTCCATTTCCGATCCTCGGGACTCACTATTTTCACACTTCGACCATCTCTCGTAGGATAGTTCAGATAGACGTAGTAGTCTAGCAGAGCGACCTGGTCGAAAACACCCATCTCCTTCCAGCGCTCCTCCATCCATCGGGCCAGGTATAGATCGCCCTCGGTACCTGCTACGTGATCAAATGACGTGATGTGATATAGATAGCCCTGGATGGACTCCGCATCGATGTGCTCCTGCACGTATATCCGTACTGATTCGGGATCAAAGTGCATCCCCATCTTATTCAGGTTGTTGGGGAACACCTCGATCGCGAAAAGGAACCAGATAAGGGCTGCAATTGTAAACAGACCTACCAGACGAGCAAATATGGGTATGCTGATCGTCATTTGGCCAGGCACTCGCGCACTTGCTCGTACCCGCTCCCTCCAGGTCTGGGGCTCATTGCTGCCACTCTCCGCATTCGCCACCGGGGCATACAAAGAGCGAAGCGAAGGTATTCGGATCGCTGATAGCGTAGCGCCTATGCTCGTCAAGTGCTGCGAGAACTTTGTGCGTATTCGAGGTCGGTGATACAAGCGCGATTGTGTCGGATCCTCGCTGTCGCCAGGCTCCATGTAATCAAACTGCTCGACCTGCCGTCTCGCGTCGGTTCCTTCCCCTTCCACCATCTCTGGTATGCTCAAGTCTGATCCAGAGTCTACACTAGACCGCGCGGACTCGACAGCTGGTGCCCGATATGTCCCCGGCCGGCGGGTAGTAGCATCCGCATTGCGGTCGCCCTGCCCGAAGAGAAGTCCTTGCCGCTCCGCATCGTCGCTGGTCTGTGAGGGTCCCTGATGTTGTCCGAACGAGGATGAGGGTCGAGAGGTTGCTTCTTCGTACGACGGAATGGGCAAGTGCGCATACTGCCCACGCCCCTCGCCGTTCGCCATGATGCCGGCTCGCAGTCAGGACCTCGCAGTGCTATCGGTGCATATTGGAATGTGTCGCTACTTGGGTTCGATTACCACGCCGCGAACAAATATCTCGCAGGGGAAGGAGCGCCCAGTACACGTGATGTAAGTGAATGGTGATCTCCTTCTCCTGCTCCTTGCCAACCCTCGGCGTCGTCACGTACGCGAGCCACGAGTCAGCACGGAAGTTGGCCTTATCTGATCCGACGATATTGGCCACGACGCGTCCAAGTGTTGTATAATAATGGTTCTTCGCTTGCCAATCCCTACATCTATCGAGGTAGGCGAAGTCGTGCGAGGTCTGTCACGATGAAGGTTTCCATATCTAACGTATCATCCATATGTCACTCTACCGTGCGATGCTTCCCACACTTATGCCCTCTTCGGCCACTGGCAGACGCCCTACATATCTCGTCGCCAACATGCGCTCCACGTGCGACGCGCCAGGGCACGTTCACCCCATCACTTTGCGTTAGGTTCGCCATTGATGCAGCATACTCCATGATGCCTCACCGTAGCCCGGAATCTCTGACTTTACGGCGGTCAGTCGAGCGGCTGCTGCAGCGTCGCGACTCTTCAAGCACCACGATGGCCATCTGGCGGACGAGCCCAAGAGATCTCGCCTGACCGACTGGCAGTCTTAACAGTGTGATGATTGGCCGCACTTCGATACATCCGAAGAGCCTCTCCGCGGCGGAAACGACCTTGCCAAAGCAGCTCTACCCTCTGCTGTGACGACAAATGATAGACTGATGTACTGGCGAGATCCACATAGTGCTGCCTGTTCAGGCTGTTCCAGCGATTCACTCTCCTTCGCTGGCAGCGCTCGATCAAGCACTTCGGTGTGGGTGATAGCAGCTCCAGCCCGTTCGAACCCTTCGGACAATACGAGGTAGAGTGCATGGTCGAGCATGATGATCTCTCTTTTCCTCTCTCGTTGCTGGGCTTCCAGAACCTGACGTTAGTCTAAAATCGCTGCCGGTGGCAGGCACGCTTCGCAGAGGACCGTTTTGTCTCCAGGTACCGTTCACCATCCTTCGACGGGATCTTGTCGATCGCCACAATGCACCGTATCCTCGCTAAAGGAGCAAGCTTTCCGGCGCTGGAGGACCCATGCCAGCGGTGTCGCGTACCTTCACCTCACTAATGCGCTGCTCTGTCTTCGCATCGTGACTTTGAACAAATGATAGGCGTCGGCGACTTTCACCAGCTTCAAGTGTCAGATCATGGCACACATTCCTCGGGGAAAGTTCACGGATCGCGTTCCTCGCAATGTAAGCAACCACCAAGAATGCAGAGCGCGCATCCCCATATTGACAGCGATGAACTGTTTGAGCACAGCAGACCTGAACGAGATAATCCTTTGCATGATTACCACAGTCCACCCAGAATTACGACCCGACCTCAGGCCGACGACTCATGTTCTAGGCAATCACCACTATTGGTATCGTGAAGATGCTCAGAACGCGTGTGGTAGTGGCGGTCTGCTGCGTGGGCATCAATTACGCGTTGGCACAGTCAGCAAGTAAGTACAGTGAGTGCTTCAGCACGCCTCTGGCTGACTATGGATAGCAGGTGCTTCTCCTGTCGTTACTGTCACTGTACATCGTACGTGTGCGACCACGACCGTCTTCCCTACATACGGGTGGATCGCGACCAACGGCACAACCTCGCCGTTCACATTCAGCAGTAGCCCTACGACCAAAAGTCCGACTTTGCAAGCCTCGGGCACACCGCCTACGTCTACCGCAACAGTCAACTCTGCTCAGACTGCGTCGTCGTCCAATCTAGGACTCGCACAGGGTTCAGCTAGTGCTTCAAGCACATCGACTCCTACTGCGTCGTCTGGTGGGATCGCGACCGGTACGGTGCTCAGCGGCAGCTCTTCGTCAAATACCCGTGCCTCAACCTCGAATGCCGAAACGACTCCAACCACAGCCGTGATCAGTAGCTCTGTATCGGTCCTGATTCCACCAAATGGGGCAGCTAGCAGTCCCTCATCCGCACAAGGTACAACGTCGACGGCAAATAACGCGTCACCTCCATACGGAAGTGCTTCAAGCACGTCCAGCAACAACACTCCAGCTGGATACCTGAGCGCGTCAAGAACGCTGAACTCCAATGGCCCATTCACGTACGGGGTCACTTCAAGCACGTCCAGCGCATGTGCTACCGCCACTCCTTCCGACATCGCGTGTCCTGCTTCCAACGGCACTATCTACACTCCTCCGGGGGCTTGCATCGCCTCAAACTCGTCATACGTGATCGTCTGTGGGCTGGACATCACAGCAGGCAGTCTCGTCAGCGTTGGAGGTGTCACAAACGAAGAGGCGTGCATTGCGAGGTGTTCAGCAGATGAGGCGTGTGTGGCTGCAGCTTACGACACCATGCAAAACATGTGCCTAGAGAAGAGTTCGGTCGCTCTTGGGAACGCCACATCGAGCCCCAATCTCATCTTTGCATATCAGGTCGCTCGTGCTGGCTACGGGCAGTATGCGTCAGATCCACCCTCCAGCTCGACGACCGTGCCGAACATCTCTTCGACACAGCCCTCTGCGAGCGAGGCTGGTTTCGCAACTACAAGCTCAATTGCGACCAGCTCCTCCGTACCGCCTGTAGCACCTAGCGGCTTCTCCTCATTAAGCACTACGAGTACCCTGAGCTATACCTCAGCGTCGACATCGTCGACATGTCCCTCCCACAGTGCATCAATGACGCAAAGTAGCACATCCTCGTCGCTACTGTCGGCGATAACGAGCGGTATCGTGGCGACGACGACCAGCGCAAGCGTGAGTCCCACCGGTACATCAACTGTAACTCTGATGAGCAGCGCCACCACAAAAAGCAGCAATCTGGCGAGCACGTCTGGATCGAGCCTACAAACAGCTACAAGCGGCGCAGTTAGCGGTGGCACAGGGGTGGGAGGCTCGAGCAGTAACACTATGTTCAGCATGACTAGCAGCGCCGTCACTAACGGCCTCGTCACTGGCAGCGCCGTCAGTAACAGCATCATCACTAGCAACATCGTCACTAGCGCTACCTCCACCGTCAGCAGCACTGGTAGCAGCATTGGCGGTGGCGGCGTCACTAGCGCCAGCGTCACTAGCAGTAGCGTCGTCAGCAGTGTCCTCAGTAGCAGCGACGTCGAAATAAACACCATGACTGGCGTCCCTAGTACTGGAAGCATGACATATATCAGCATCGCCAGCAGCACCTCAAAGTCAAAATCAACATCAACATCAACATCGGGCGTGAGCTCTTACATACAATCACCAGCCACAACTTCAATCAGCAGCAGCAGCATCGGTATACCCTCGAGCTCAACAGCCTCGAGTGCTCCGAGTACTTCCGTATCCCCACCCATGTGCCCTGGATCAAACGGTACCATGTACGACAGCGGTGTCAACGACTACAGCATCACCTGCGGTAGCGGGATCTCCGGCGTGGATTACATGGACATGGTCGCGTCGGACTTCGGAGTGTGTACTTTACTTTGTGACCAGGACATCCACTGCGAAGCCACGACGTTCGATTCTCAGCACCATCAATGCTCATTCTACAAGGGTGTGGGCGGGAATGTGTTGTCAGCGAGCAGCTTATGGCTAGCCAAGAAACTTGGTGGTTCGGGTCCAGCCAGTTCTGGATCCGCTGGCTCGTCAAGCACGCTGTCGTCAAGCAGCACCTCTGCCAGCCAGATGTCAGACTTTACAAATTCAGCATCAACAAGCAGTGTACCGACCAGCACTGTGAAATCACCCGTTACCTCAGCAACGTCAAGTGTTGCACTGAGTAGCCCCGTCTCGTCTCTGACTACGAGTCTGAGCCAAATCAGTGGTTCTTCCAGCGCCCTTTCTACAACACTGAGCGGGTCGACGTTAACAGGCCTGTCCAGTACTATGTCGAGCGTCGGTAATACAATCAGTAGCAGCAGCAGTCGCGCAAGCAGTGATTCGTCTCCATCGAACGTCCAGTATTCTACGACCGCATCTGCTACCGCGCCAACTTCGCTCAGCATCACGAACACTCCGGCGATATCGACCTCGTTACCGAATACAAGTATCAGCACTTCTTCACCTGCGGTGCCGTTATCTACCGGCACATTGTCAGGCTCACTCACTGCAACACCCAACAGTGCAGCGCCAGGCACGTCTCTCGCAAGCTCGTCGCCTTTACCAGCGTCCACCTCAAGCACCTCTACGTTCACGAGCACCACGATATCACTCAGCTCTACTAGCGCGGTGCAGAGCAGTTCAGCAACCAGCAGCACTATTCCAAGCAGCTCTACATCTTCCTCAAGCACATCAACTCTCTCGGGCAGTCTCTCTACGATGAGTAGTGCGTCGAAATCAAGCAACTCTGCACAGCTCAGTAGCATATCTTCCTCGAGAAGCCCGGGCTCCACGGCATCTGCAACGCGTTCGAGCAGCGCGTCCTCGAGCGGCATACTCCCGAGTAGTGCATCGTCCTCGAGTAGTACCGTAACTTCCAGCAGCATGTCTGCCTCCGCCAGCCAGACCTATTCATCCACCTCATCTCGGTCGGTGAGCACCAGCAGCTTATTTACGCCAACAAAATCACCTACCTCACTAAGCTCGACATCTACCGCGACCAGCATCCCGACGGTATCCTCCACCAGCAGTACTACGGTTAGCGGGTTGAGCAGCAGCAGCATGAGCTCCACTACGGGCGGGCCATCGACGAGTAGCTCGGTTTCAGCAGTGTCGTCTTCGACTGTATCGGAAAGTATTTCAACGAGCGCTGCATCGACCACATCACAAACAACATCATCAACGAGCAACAGTCTCGCTGCACCTACCGCGTCACAGCCACCAATCTGTCCTGCAGGCAACGGGACGGCGTACACCGATCTCAACGGGCGAGCCTATCGAATCTGGTGTGATGTGGATTCACAGCCGGGTTCGTACAGAGGGACCGCTGAGGCGAGCTTCCAGGCTTGTATCAATGCCTGCGACGCTGACACACGCTGCGGCGCTGTTGGGTTCAACCCTGATCCTGCCGGTGATGGAGGTTGCTATTTCAAGACCGGATCTGCCACACTGCAGACTTCGATTGGCCAAGAACTTGCAATCTATATCCCAGTACAGTCCGGTCCTGCGCCAGTAAGCAACGATCTCTGCCCGAGTCGGAACGAGACCTCCTTCACGGACCGCAATGGCTTCGTCTATATGCTATACTGCGGCTACGACTCGAGCCCCGGTGCATTCAATAGTTCTGTTGCGGCTGACTTCCGGTCTTGCATCGCCATGTGTGATGAGCAGACTAGTCAACCTTGCAGAGCTGTCACATTCACCGGAACTGACGAGACTGGTGGTGCGTGCTACTTCAAGATTGCGCCGGACAGCATTGCTGGCTCGTCGGGTGTGCAGCTCGCTGTCTGGCAAGGCCTGGCAGGTGTATCCACTTCGAGCAGCCAGTCATCCGTCTCCCTGCTCTCGAATACCTCCATGCCAACCTCCTCTACCTCGCAATCAACAAGCGCTTCGATTTCCAGCTTCTCGTCGAGCGTGTCCACTTTCCAGTCATCGTCAAGCATGATACATTCTACCAGTACGACAATGAGCAGCATCTCCATAACGCCTTCGCTGTCTACAGTATCGACCTCGGCCTCATCCGCATCTCCGGCCACTTTATCTCTGACCACTTCAACATCGACAAGTTCATCTTCGATCACTGCATCTTCAGTCACTTCGTCTTCGGCCACTACATGGTCATCTACTTCATCTTCGGCCGTTACATCTTCAATCACTTCCTCTTCGGCCCCTACGTCTCCGATCATTTCGTCTTCGATCACTTCATCTTCGGCCACTTCGTCTCCGATCACTTCGTCTTCGATCACTTCGTCGCTCACATCAGCGGTCAGCTCAACATCTTCCCAGTCTTCGAGCATTTCGACAAGCACAATCATTTCATCTACAGGGCAGTCGTCCTCCTCAAGCTCTTCGACGTACTCGTCCTCGTCTTCGACATTGACCGCGTCGCCGACTCCCACATGCATTGTCCCTGACCGCTCGCGGTACAACAGTACAGACGGCTCCACATTTGTGTTCGTGTGTAATCAAGACTTCAACAGCAGCCGCATAGTTGGCGTCGACACAAGCCAGGCCACCAATATCACAGCTTGTGTTAACGTGTGCACGGCACAGGGTACCGCATGCGCCGGCATCACATTCGGTACCTTCGGCGGCAGCACAACGCAGTGCTACCTACACTCGAGAATGCAGGAATCAGACCACCCTGGATACGCTGTCACAGCTGCAGTCAGAGCAAGTGGACCGATCACTGGACCCGTGAGAAAGAATCTGATCACCAATGGGCGCTTCGCCAACGGCCTGACGTCGTGGACCTCCCAGAATTCCAACAGCAGCAACATCACCGCCCTCAACGGACTCGCAGCAGTCTCCATGTCCCTAGCCTCCCAATCCAGCAAAGCTAACGGCGCTGCCGTAGACAGCACAGCGATTTTGTACCAAACCTTTCCCTCCTCGAATTACTCGGTCGCTGGCGTGCAGTTCTTCCTCGCCGTCACGCTTGGCGTCACTGTGGGCTTCAACGATAGCTGTAACGTCGCTATTGCTACAGGCGCCGGAGACAACTTTTATTCCGCCCTCTACACCGCCACGACCAGTCGAACCGTCTATGCCGCTGGGGTCATAAATTACGACTTCAACCAACTCACCGTCGTAGCTGAGTGCGTGGGCCGCACGGACGCGAGTCTAACGTATACCAACATCACGCTGTTAACTTATGCGCCGAGTCCCGGATCGACATTGAATTGCGCGGTAACAGGGGATGTGATCGTCAACGGTGGATTCAATACTGCTCTCTCGCCGTGGGCAGTCTCCCAAACCACGTCCGCACAATCTGCAGGCGTGGTGTCTGGCCAGTATGTCGTTCGCTACGCTGCTGGCACAGCCCCCGGCGGCAGCCCGGTGCTGCTTACCCAGAGCATCAGCGTGCCAGCAAACGAATACTTCACCCTGACAGCAGACTTGTACTTCACGGTCGGGGGCAACGGCGACGTCTGCTCCGTGCGCTTCAGCGACGATGTAGAGACGCTGTACGCCACCAAGCAGATCTACTCGAGTCAATCTGTACCTGTCAGCTACTCCGGGCAATTTGGGACAAATGCCGCGGCGTGGCAGATCGCGGTGACTTGTAGTGGGAATAGTGCGAATGCGGTCGCATTTGATAATGTTTCTGTGAGTGTGGGCTGTGGTGCTTCAAGCTCTCCATCAACAAGTTCTTCTTCGAGCGCTGCTGCGTTGACAAGCTCGTCATCAAGCGTCGCTGCATCAACAAGCTTCTCATCAAGCGTCACTATATCAACAAGCTCTTCGTCGACGGCCTCTACATCAATGGCATCTTCATCGACGGCATTTTCATCAACAAGCTCTACATCGACAAGCTCTACATTGACAAGCTCTACATTGACAAGCTCTACATTGACAAGCTCTACATTAACAAGCTCTACATTGACGAGCTCTACAGTGACAAGCTCTACACTGACGAGCTCTTCATCAAGCGCCGCCTCATCAACAAGCTCTTCATCGAGCATCGCTTCATCAACAAGCTCTTCATCAAGCGTCGCTCCGACTACGACCTCTTCCAGTACCAGTTCGTCAACTCCGACTCCCACGCCGATGGTACGACAGGTCCCGTCGTGCCCGGCGAATGACACACTCACCTACGTTGACGACATCGACGGCTCGAAGTTCATGGTCGTCTGCAATCAGGACTACACGGGTAACAACATTGTCGGCATCGACCCAGTCTCTGCCGCCAATTTCTCCGCATGTGTGGACTTGTGTGTCTATCAAGGCTCTGTATGCATGGGTGTGACTTATACTGCCCCGAATTGCAACCTCAAAACAGCGATGTCGCCATCTTCGAATCCTGGGTACACGGTCGACAGTGCCATACGTATGACTGGACCGAGCGCGAATCCAGCTCCCGTGCAGATCTTGGCAAATGGCAACTTCAATACCGACCTTTCGTCATGGAGGACGACGCAGACAGACTCTCAAGCGGGTAATTCATTCGTATGGAGCAACGGCGTAGCGTGAGTGCACTTGTCGGTCTACCGAGTGTATACTAGCTAACATGACACAGCGCTATATCCATGCCCGGCGCAAACGGTGGAGGCGGTCCATTCGGCTTCGACGATCAGGCGCAATTGACGCAGACAATCTCTAATGCTGTCGCTGGCCAAGCTTGGTTTACAAGTATACTCTTCAGCGTCGCCAACGTCGGCGACGGGTGCAGTCTTTCCGCAAGCACAGACTCCGAACAGCTCTTCAGTGCAGACTACGGCTTCCCGAGCGCCCACACCGGACCAGTCAATGCAAGCGGGATCTTCAAGAACACGCCGTCTGCGTACAATGTTCTGATTTACTGCTACAATTACGATCAAGGCTACGATGTCACACCCACACTCGACAACATCGGCCTCTCCGTCTTCAACCCCTCAACAGGCACAAACCCCATCCGCCCCGTAGCGACCTAAGTCGTCGCCAACCCTGGCTTCGACGGCGGCACCTTCAGTCCTTGGACCACGAGCCAGACCAGCGGCCGCGCAGACTTCTCCATCAACAACGGCCGCGCCCAAGTCCAGTTCACCCGCATCGACAGCCGCTACACCACTCCAGCCTACATCGAGCAACTGCTCGGGCATGCGGCCGAAGCGTCGCAGCACGTCACTCTGACTGGGGATGTATACATCAACATTCCCAATGGAGGAGCCAATTGCATTGCTACAATGGGCACGAATGGCGACCAGATGTGGATCGTACAGAACGTTGTGTCGTCGCAGACGTATCACGTCGATCTGAACTATACGACGACGCAGGCGGGGCAGTACATGGCGTTGTTCACTACGTGCACCGGGACCCAGGTGTGCAGTACGCAGTTCGACAACGTAATGTTGACACTCAATTCGTTCTAGAGTGGCGGCTTGGTGGGAGGAGTCGAGCAAATTATAAGGTGGTTTGACGGAAGGCAATGCAGGACAGGGTGGATGTAATGTGCTTCCAGAAAGCGAGCAGGGGAAGCTTGAAGATAGCTTTTGATTGACAGCTGGATCGCACATAGCTTGACTAACGAAGGTTCTGTCTCTCTGCAAGGTCCTGGGACTTTGTGTTGGATTCCACAGTCATCGTGACTGTACCGCAAGCGCGTGTGCTATTGCGGTGAGAAGCGTGCTTGTTTGCCGAGTCCACCTTTTTCGCTGGAACGATGCACGTCGATATCCGTCGTGGGGATGATGCAGGCAGTTCGTGTCGATTCGAGTGCGAGCATGGCGCCTTTGTAGATGGAGCTGCGGTCTCAATCGTTTGTCGTTGCTGCCAAGACCGAGATGCATCCCACCTCACTTCCTTCATAGTCTCACATCGCACCTGCCTTGCAAGCCGCCGTTATGACTAGACTCGGAGAGTCGCATACGAAGGGTGGTTGAGCCTCATCGTTGGTGACGTCCTCAGACTTCCATTCGATGCTTGTCTGCGTCTCCTCACGCTGCGACAGCCATTGACGACAGCCATTGACGAGGCCAAGTCCATGGTGGGGTACTCATATCGCCAAGCTATCATTACCATCTCCAAGCGATAGACCATAGTCTTCATTATAACACAGCACACGCGTATCACTAGCCATGACATCCACACCCTCCCCTCGCTCCACCCCAGCACCGCCCGAAGAAGGCTCCCCTCGCTCAGCGCCCACCTCTCATCCGCCCACCACCCTCCCAGACCGCAGCATCCCCTCCTGGGCCCTCGGCAACGATGCCACCTCCACCGAAAGCAAACCCTCTTTTGTTCCCGCATGGCGTCGTCCGACCATCCACGCCCCAGGCGTAGCAAACGCTGCCTCGGACGGTCGTCGCCCTTCAGTCCAGTTTGTCCCGCCTGCTAAGAACACCCCGGGCACATCCCGATCCTCCTCCGCCCACGCACCCTCACAGCACCAAGAAGCTCGTCGCGCTACGCATGCAGGCCACCACCATGTCGTCTCCTCCCGCACCAACAGGCGTATGAGCAGTCCTCCGCCTCCAGCGCAGTTCAGGCCGAGTGTGAGCTTCGACACCTTCGCCAACAAAGAAGCAAGCGGCGACTTCAGCCTCACCCTAAACCGCAAACACCGCTCTTTCCAATGGACGAAACGCTCTCGAACCTTCTTAGTCGGCACAGATACGAACGACTACTCTGACACCGCGCTCGAATGGCTGCTCGACGAGCTCGTAGACGACGGCGACGAAGTCGTCTGCCTGCGAGTCGTAGAGAAGGACTCGAAGGAAGCGACGCGCTGGGCCGGAGGTCAGGGTGAGAAGGGGTATAGACTCGAAGCAGAGCGGTTCCTTGAAGCGATTCAGGAGAAGAACACGGAGGACAAGAGCATAAGTCTGATTCTCGAGTTCAGCATAGGAAAGGTTCAAGAGTCCATCCAGCAGATGATCAAGATCTACGAGCCGGCTATGCTGGTCGTTGGCACTCGCGGGCGGAGTTTGACAGGTTATCAAGGTCTGCTAAGCAGTGGGAGTGTGTCGAAGTATTGTCTACAATACTCTCCTGTGCCTGTGATCGTCGTTCGACCCTCCAGCAAACGAGAATCGAAGAAGCGGAAGAGGCTGCAAGACCCCGAACGAAGAGGCTACAGAGACATCTTGGATAAATCTGAGGACCCCACCGCTACGGGCGTGCGAGGCAGAGGTGGGCACTTACTAGACCAAACCAACCGCCACAGTGTCATCGGCGCCGATCTCGGGATCTTGGGCCAGCTGGCTCCTACGGGAGACGACGAAGAAGAAGCTCGCCGCGTCGCGGAAGCCATTGGCTACACGAAAACCCATCCTTCAACCTCCACCACTAATCTCTCCTCCTCCCGCCGCGCCTCCTCAGTCGACGCACCTCCCTCTCCGCATATGTCCGAACGCGTCCTTCAGTCCCCTGACCTGAACGCTACGGACGGCGATCCGTTCACAGATGATAGTGCGTCTGACTCGGGAGAAGATGAGGATGAGTTTGGGGGAAGGCCGGAGGACGAAGCTGCCATGCTGGCACGTGAGCGTGCTCTTGAAGTTGCTGAGGACATCAAGGAGGATGCTGAGGCGAGGGGGCGAGGTGAGGAGGGGAGGCATAAGGAGGAGGGGGCGGGGAGTGGGGTGTTGGCTTTGTTGGGGCAGTTGGATAGGGGCATGAAGTAAGTGTGGGTATTCAGACGTTCGTTGGAATATGGGTGAATGCAAGATATGCACACTGGCATTGTTCTGCTATGAGCCATTCGATGTAGTGCAAGCGCAGGCCGATCTTTGCCTCAACCAAGTAGCCATATCGTAGATGACGACTTTCTACCACGCCATTGCCTACGTTTCAATCCCTTGCTGATCTGCCTCTCTACTGTCCGATTACGAACTCCGCATACGTGCGGGAATCTGAACCGCACGGCGCTGTGGCTCTCGTGCAGGCGGCCGCTGCTGCAGTTTGTCGTCGCTTGTGAACTTTGTCGCTCCCATCGACCTCCGTCGCACCCCGATGGCCGCTTCGCCCTTAATGACAGTCCCCTCTGCTGGCCGCGAGGGCCAGCAATCGGACCGTGCGGAGATAGATACTCTGCAGCTCTGCAGGTGGATCGTCAACCATCTGCTGGGTAAGCTACGGCCGGTGAAGAGCACGCCGAAGCTGGGTGCTCTACTCGATTTGACCAGAGGATAGCCGTCTCGTGTCGTCTCGACTCGACTCGAGCATCCGGAAATAGTGATGGCGATAGTCGGTGTTTGGGTACCTCCTGCAAAGGTCTTGGCTTTGCTAAAGTCTTGCGAAATAGAGAAACATGATTGCTTCACTCCCCAGCCATAGAGGGGTACACCACCTCATCCTCTCCCGGCGGCGCGGCCATCTCATCAATCGCTTCAATCTGTGTCACTTCTGCACTCCCCTCACTCTGTTCGATCATCTTCTGCTGCGCTGCCTTAGGCGCCACACCCCTTCCAGCCCTTGCATGCTCCATCCTTGTGTCCCGGTCCAAACTATCCAGCGGCTTCGGTTTTCCCCACTGTACCCGCAACGGCACGCCCTTCACCACCGCCCGCCCTTGGCACTCTTTCATTGCCTTCTCAGCGTCCGCACGTTCCATGTAATTCATGAACGCGCAGTGGCTGCGATGGCTGCAGACTACGCTTCGGAGAGCACCGAAGGCAGAGAAGAAGGTTCGCAGGGCGTGCTCGGGGAGATCGTCCTCCACGCCAGTGACGAAGAGGGAGGTTACGTGGGGATCTGAAGGTGGGAGGAGATCGGCGGGTTTGAGGGGCAGGGCGGCGGCGGATGGGAAAGGCCGTTTTGTGCCTGCTGCTGCTCCGGATCGAGGGGCGGGGGACTGGCCTGATGCGTAGGCTGAGCCATATGCGCTTCTCTTTGTATCGCTCGTCCGTATTGGTCCAGTCCTCGATGCACCCTCTTCCCCGCCCTCCAGTAACTTCTGTCCTCCCTCTTGATCCTCGCCTTCCGCTTCTAGTCGTCTCTGCTTCTTGTAATATGGCTCCGTCCTGGCTAGTCTACTGAGTAGTTCCCTCGCCTTCTCCCCTGTCTTCTCATACCCCTCCAGCCCCCTCCCCTCCTCCACATCCTTCTCCCGATTCTGCGCAAAATACTCCCGATTGATACTACTCCGCGGCCCGTTCTCCACCATCTTCAACGCCGCATCTCGAATCGTAATCGGCAGCCCGAAACTCAAGTCTAGCATGCAGCACTGGCAGCAGTTCTTTAGTCGCGCGCAAGTAAGGCAGATGGAAGTGCGTTTCTGGCGGGATGTGCGGTCGGCTTTCCAGCGGAAGATGCTGAAGGGGCGCGTGCAGAGGGAGCAAGCAGCGCCGTGGTCTTCTTTGAGCATTTGCACGTAGGGGTTGTCGGGGAGGCAGCGCTCGCAGACGGAGGGCATGTCGGTTGTTTCCCAGCCGGAGCGGTTGAGATCTTGTTTGATTTGTGGAGGCATGGTTGGCTAGAGATGAAGGGAGATAGGCGCGAGTGCCAGGTGGAGTCTGTAGGTCGCTGTCGCTGGGCGGAGTTCCTTGGCGCGACAGTGGAGACGAGTCGAGGTACGGAGTCGCTGAGACTCTGTGTTCTACCGGCAGAGTGATGTGGCCGTCAAAGCAATGGTGTGGCGAATGGGCAAGTGAAGAGACAGGTGGTGGCTTCTTCCACAATTATCAATCCAAGTTCTTACCTCATCTTGAACGTCACGTGGCGATAAGATAGAGTTGCGGGTATGGGCGTTATCTTGCCGCGGCTAAACCTGTTCCTGAACCGTGACCCCGGGCTATCTTACGATTTTGTTGAAGCGGACGCGACGCCATTGACATTTTGGCGAGGCGAAAGTAGTACGATTCGTGCATTCAACTGCACTCCTCTCCTTGATAGTTCGACGTGTATAGGTCGTTCGTCTCTCTGACTTCCTACTTCCTCTTCCACACACCTCATCCCCTCGATCTTCCCCTCACACCGCAACCATGCCCACTCGCCTCGAACCCCAAGACCTCACGCGAGATGCAGCCTTCAAAGACGCCCTTCATGGCAAGACTGGACAAAACAGCAACTCCTTCATGAACATGCTCCAAAAGGACAAGTCCGCCCAAAAGCTCGCCGTGGACGAATACTTCAAGCACTGGGACGAGAAATCCGCCGCCACAGAGACCCCAGAGATCCGCGATGCAAGGAAAGCAGAGTACGCCACCCTTACGCGACACTACTACAACCTGGCCACCGACCTCTACGAATACGGCTGGGGCCAAAGCTTCCACTTCTGCCGCTTTAGCAAAGGCGAGGCGTTCAAACAGGCATTGGCGAGACATGAGCACTACCTGGCCCTCAAGATGGGCATCACAGAAGGGAGCAGAGTGCTAGACGTTGGCTGCGGTGTCGGTGGGCCAGCAAGGGAGATCGCAAAGTTCACAGGCTGCAATGTGGTAGGATTCAACAACAATGACTACCAGATCGAGCGCGGTACGGCCTACGCGAAGAAGGAGAAGCTGTACCCGCAAGTCACCTTCGAGAAGGGCGATTTCATGCAGATGGGGTTCCCCGACGCTTCATTCGACGCTGTGTACGCTATTGAGGCGACAGTCCACGCACCGAGTTTGGAGGGAATCTACAGTGAGATCTACAGAGTCCTCAAGCCCGGCGGCGTGTTTGGAGTGTACGAGTGGCTCATGACAGACGCCTACGATAACGACAACCCAGAGCACCGCAACATTCGCCTGGGCATTGAGATTGGCGACGGGATCTCGAATATGGAGAAAGTCGACGTCGCGCTCAAAGCCATGAAAGCTGCCGGCTTCACGCTTGAGGTGAATGAGGATCTCGCAGATCGTGATGACGAGCTACCGTGGTACTGGCCCATCTCTGGCCAATTGAAGTACATGCAATCGATCTGGGACTTCCCCACGCTGGTGAGGATGACGCATGTGGGACGAGGAATGGTGCACAGATTTGTGGGAGGGCTGGAGATGATTGGGCTTGCGCCGAAGGGCACGCAGAAGACTGCCGACAGTCTAGCTTTGGCGGCGGATTGTCTTGTGGCGGGTGGACAGAAGAAGCTGTTCACGCCTATGTATCTCATGGTAGGGCGGAAACCGGCGGCATAGACGGTAACAAGAGAACGTGGAAGGCTGGGAGTTATGGCGCCAAGTGCGGTGTAGAAATGCTTGCATTGTCAGGCAGGTAGCAAGAATGCCCCAGTGCATAGGTGACTTGGGCGAAAGTCACAGCTTCTGCCTCATTCATCCGTCTTCGTGCCCACATTTAAGGGTCTTCGAGTCTGCCTTTGCCGATTATATCTTGTCGCGCTCGCCAGCCCCGCGGCTTCGCCACGGGGATACCCATTACCAGGATTGAATTCTAGGCGATCTGCGTTGCTAGTGGATCGAAGGATGCACGCTACGACTTCTTGTCCTTTTGCCAAGAGCAACTTACACTCGATAGTGATCAACACGACCTCTCGTGACTTCTTCCCGTCAGCTTGGCAGACGTAAGGTAGTACTGACTTGTCGCATGCTGGAAGGTTGACGTTACGACGTATCGCCGATACTGTGATGCAAGTGAAGCATATCGAGATGCAAGTATAAAACATGCGACTCGCAGGTACATTCACACGGAGCGTTTGCATCGTTCCTGCACTCTAGCCTTCCAAGTATCCGTTCGCAGTCATGCTTTCCCCTTCCAGCTTCCTCCTGCCCCTCCTCCTCGCTCCCCTCACAGTCGCGCAAACACTCAGCACAGTCTGCACCCTTTTCACCCCTATCCGCCACGGCCAAAATGAAAGCTACACCCAGACCTCTCTCCGCTCCTACAAAATCTTCGCAACCGTCGACTGCCCCTCAAACACCACCGCCCCAGGCTGCACAGCAATCACAGGCGGCTTTGTAAGCGACAGCCTAGCCCTAAGCCTCACCACCTACGGTACCAACAGCACGGCGGCGCTTTGGAGCCTCATCAGGAACAGCACAAACGGGACCTTCGAATCAATCGACACGAACCCTACGACCCGCTTGCCCACTAGCACTTTCACCGTCGACGCGGGCAGCAATGGGCACGTGGTCTTCACGCCCACGCACCGCTGCGTGAACGGCACGCTGGGCGGGTGCGATCAGCAGCCAGAATTCAACGGTGTAGTCGTGGAAGCCTGCGCGCCGATTTTCGTCCCGAATGGTTCGGACGGCGATGCAATGGTTCTTGAGGGAACGACGAATTTCGTGGTTACGGATATGCTGGAGGCTGGTGCGGTGAATTGCAATCCGGCGAATACGACACTGGCGAGCGATGCGCCCGATGTGAATTGTCAGCATCAATTCAATGGGAGTGCGAGCGGGAATGCTACGAGCGATATGCCTGCGAACGCGGCTGGCGGGCTGCGAAGCGGGTTTGGCGGGATGATGGCGGTGGCGGGGATTGTGGGCGTGATGTTCGTAGCGCTATAGGTTGCAGGTCTTGCTATACTGAGGTTGCCGTATGGGATCGGAAGGGTCTCTCACAGGCACGGAAACCCAGGAGTCGGTAGGAGGACGGCTAGGCGTGATCATTTCGAAGAATTCATCATGTTCTGGTTATTTCGCATCGAAGTTCAGTCCTTCTCTGCAGTCATCTGCACACTCACATCCCACCTCGGTCCCCTGCCCTGTCCGTACACGCCGCCGAGTCGGCTCTTGATGAGGCTAGTGAGCTTCTGTCGGATGCGCAGAACATCATCGCCGTAGCCGCTGTTCGGCCAGTGTCGCAGCTTGACGTTGGCTATACACAAGCCATAGTGCACTTGCCACATCTTCGCTTCGTCCACAGCACTAACAGCTGGGTCCGCTTCAATCTCTGCGATGATGGAGCGCACGGTGGATGGATCCGAGGGGTGTTTGTAGGACATCAATAGCATCGAAGCAAGCGAAGTACCGAGGCGGCTTCCAAGGGTGATCATTAGGAGCGCAATCAGAAAAGAGAAGCCGATGTCGACGGTGTTGTAGGTTGCCGGGCCGAAGAGAGGTAGGAAGAGAAGCATCACCGAGCAAGATAGTGTCAGGAAGTGGGAGGGATTGCCGAGTATGCTGCCCCAGCTGGCCAATAGAGGAAGACGCATCGCACGACCGAGCCGAGAGTGATTCTTGAGACCAATGGCCGAAATGAGTGTGACTGCGATAGCCAGAAGACAGTCGAGATCAACGCTACCAGCGCTTGCACGAGCGTGCGAGTGGGTCGTGTGCGGTACATGATCACCAAGGTTCTCAAGTGCGTGCTGTATGCCGTGTGAGATCACATCCAATCCCATGAACGCAATGAAGACCGCCATGCCGAAGCCAGCCAGGACATCTGCGCGCTCGAGTCCGAATGGGTGGCGAATCGACCCTCGTTGCCAGACTTCGAAGTTGGACATGACATCCACGGCTACGCAGACGGTAGCTCCAGCCGCATCGAACAACAGCAGTCGACTAAGCGCGGTCATGGATAGTGATCCTGATGCCGAAAATTGCACATAGGCTGAGGTCAGGAAGTGACACACACACCACACCAGTCGTAGCGTCTGGTGGGATGTCATGCTCCACCAGGCTTCTTTCCGAGTCGGTACAGGAAGTGAAGCTGGTACGGAAAGCGGCGTACGCTGCATCGGTGCCTGGAAGATCTGATGGGACGTGTGAATGCTACTATGCCGATACTTGTGACCTCGTCGCTTGCCAGGGAGATTTTCGGCCGATGAGCGCCCTACGACAGTCTTCTGAGGGCTGACAGCGTACTGCTGAGGTTGGAAGTTGAAGGGGTTGCGACCAGTGTTGGAAGGTTCACGAGGTGCGAAGCCACCGTCCGAGGTTCCAGTCTGAGGAGTCGCTGGTGTCCACTGGCCCCATTGGCTTCCTGGTGAAATTGAAGAGAAGGTGGCACTTTTTGGTGAAAGCATGGTGCTTGTGGTGTTTGACGAGAGCATGCCAGCATGCATATCATCCTGCAATAAGTCCATGTCACTAGGTTCGCCAAGGTTGTTTGCGATGTCGTAGTCATGATGGATCATGATAGGAGAAGGGATGTGAGCTTCACTTTCCGGCCTGTAATGCCGCGTGTCCTGCACTGCAGCGCCATCGTGATACTCGTGGTCGTTATCATGATCATGGTCGATATCCTGAGCGAATGTTGGTAGGGGCTGGCCTACGGACCGCGAGAAAGACATTTTGATCCAAGGGTGATAGCAATATCACCGCAGCTCCGCCTAGGGATTGCGCAACTAGGTCGATGCCGTTGACATGCTATTGTACTGTAGTGGCATGGCCATAGTAAGGTTCAGGAAACAGGAGGCAAGCATGTGAAGTCAAAGCCTTGGCACTTTGGCCACCCCTGCATCCTTGCTCCGATCAACAGTCCCACATGCAGGCGACCACATCAGCTTCACTTCCTGCTTTGACCCCTTCGTCGCGCGGCCACAAAACACGCGATGATTTGGCTGTCTCCATTACAACAACAGGAGACAGCGCAGGAAACGCATGGGTCAACTCCCGGCACATGGAAAATGGGACCAGTACCACATCCGGCGGCAGCGACGACCGCCTTGAAAAGGCAGGCGCGGTATTCGATGAGTACAACACAGAAGATGGCGAGACGCCGCGAAAGGGCGAGTCGCTGCCGCCAAACGGGATGAAGTTGTCATGGAGTGTTCAAGCATCGCCCACGTCCGATACTGCACCTCAGTCGCCATCTTCTGGTACGCCGGTCGGCCACAGACGTACGGTATCGGGGAGCATTTTGGCCAAGTTGAACTTCTTACGCCCAAGTAACGACAATGCCCGGCCCCCATCGAGAGATAAGACGCCTACGAAGCGTGTAGGGCCGAAGGAGGCAAGTCTCCGAAATGAAGAGGACATTGCTGTCATCTCCCCGATCAGGGAGGCACCCGCCATGACCGACGCGATGAGGTTGAGCAAGACCGTGCGAAAACGAAAAGGTTCGCTCAGGAAGGCTGCATTGCTGGCTGGCAAGAGAATGGGTTCTGAAGGCCGGGAACGGCGGAATAGTCTCCTGCCGCGCAGCCCGACGAAGCAGACTGCTTTACCAGCCTGGTCGCCACCATCGCCGCACATCAAGGAACCGGAACCGGAAGCGGAATCCTCACCGGTTGTCGAGGAGCAGTCGGGTCCCCATATCATCAAGCGCCAATTCAGCTATGAGGAGCACCATGCAGCTGTGCCTGAGAAGTGGCTAGAGTCGGTGGCAGCAGACGCACCAGCAGTGACAGCTGCACGTCTTGCGCTTGTCACCGAGTACACCAAAATAAGCGGGACGACAGACGAAGCTACGAAATCAGACGCACTGAGCAGCACAGCGAGTAGTCCAGTCGATCTGAAATCACCTACAAGCCAGGCGGCTTCAGTCAGTACGACGTCTGACGAGGAGCCACTGACTTTCGACCGGCCTGCGATGAAGACTGTCCTTCCACCGATCCTCAAACCGGCGTCAAGTTCAACATCATACTTCCCGCCGTCGTCTAGCCTGCATCCGCAGTCCGCTGCGAGCAAGACCAGCTCTCGCCATCGCTCCTCACCTCATCGTCCCTCACCCCTGACACATGCTCCGCTGCCTTACCCACCTTCGCCTCCGCCAGAACCACACGACTACACCGAGACTGCTTACTGGGGCTGGGTCATCCTCGCGCTCACCTGGATCACCTTTACAGTTGGGATGGGCTCTTGTCTAGAAGTCTGGAGCTGGGCATGGGATGTCGGTGAGACGCCCTACGCGCCACCGGAGCTCGAAGATGATCCGACGCTGCCAATAGTCGGCTATTACCCTGCACTCATGGTACTCACCGGAGTAGTGGCCTGGGTCTGGATCACGATTGCATGGGTTGGGATGAAGTACTTCCGGCATGCTCGGGTGGAAGTATGAGCAGTCTATACGAATCTATGTAATGTAATCATCGAGCAAAGCAATCGAATATGTAATTACTCACGCCTTCTTCGCTTCCACGTCATCATCGTAAGTCACCGTCTCCCCCATCTCGGATAAACTTGGTCCCTGCCCGCCATACTCCTTTCCAATGCCCTGCCCCAGATACTGGACCAACTCACTCCCGTAAGTCATCCACGTCATCTTCTTGACCGCATCACTACTCAGCAGCATCTTCATCGTCCCCATCATCCACTGCATCACGATCGGAACATTCACGAAGTACTTGTAGCTTACAGTCTCGGGGTAGTACTTCGAGAACAGCGCTATAATGCGCGAGGACGAGGCTTTGACTTCGGCGGGCTGCCGGAAGAAGGAGACGGAGAGGTAGTCGTGGATTTGGATGGCTTGGTACGGGTCTGGACCAGCGCCGTAGTCGGGTATGGGGAGCGTGGCTGTGTTGAGGGCTAGGGCGGAGAGAGTGAGTTCCATGAGGGCGATGCGCCAGCGGATGAATCTGATGAAGGTGATGAGGACGAGCTCGAGAGGCTTTGACCACCCCACGATTTATGGAAGGGGGCGGGGAACCCCAGAAGGCTGAAGAAACGGAGGGAAGGGGGCAGACTTACGCATCTACATCGCCGAACGTCTTCTTGGGATCTTTGGCCGCGGCGCCGTAGATGTTGAAGGTGGCGACGTCCTCCTCGTTCGCCGTGTCCACTACGCCTTTCAGACGGGTGACATAGCCAAGTCCACCGAACTTGGCTTTGCTGAAGACTTCATCTTTGGCTTCGAGAGGACGATATTGCTTTCGCCAATTCAGAGCCTCGAGCAGTTGAGTCTTCGCCTTGGGCAAGTCTCCAGCATTGGCACGGAGGAACTTTTGGAGGATGATAAGAGTTGTGTGGCTTGGCTTGTCACTGAGTAAGGACCTCATTAGCCATAGTCTTGTGAAGATAGCGAGGCAAACGCCATCAGGATCTCGGAGCTGCACCTACATACCCAGGAACCTACCCTTCTTTCGTCGGCTGTAGCATGATGCCGTACATCTCGTTGTGGTCAGCTTCAGCCGTTATCTGATCGACCTGCAGGGCGAATTGGTAGAGGACATGATGTTTGGGCAAATGGTTCCAGTCTGCCATGTTTGTAGATCGAAAGTATTGACAAGTTTACAGATACATGTACGGCTCTGTGCCCTGCGCGTCCTCTGATCTGGTAGGTGCGAGCTACGAAGATGTACTGGTTGTAGGTGACGGTCAGGCAGCCGGAGCACGGGCCCCAGGCCTTGCTCCCTCAAACGATGGCCATCCAATTTCCTACGTTACACACAATGAACAGGCCTCAGTCGACCCGAACGCTCGGAACCCAGGCAGCTTGCATCTGCCCTGAGCAGCTCGTGTGGACTTGTGTGACTGGTCAGAACCCTGCGACTGCCCGTTCACCGCACGAGGACCGGCCGTGGTTTGCATCTGGAAGATGACCCGAAAGTGACTCGTTGCAGTGATGGGGAATTTATATCTTGGCTTCTCATGGCGGTGAGTCTGAGAGGGTGAGAACTGAGGTCAGTGTCGCACTTTCCTCAGATCCTCTTCCGAGTTTCACTGCGCTGTCTTTTGTCTTTCTTGTGCACGAAGCACCTTATATACAAACGCCTCGCGCTCCACGCAACGCACGACATAGACGAGGGTGATCGTTATGGCGGCCATTGAAACAAGCGCGAACTAAGAAGAGACCAATCATCCCATTCTCATGGGCGTTAAAGGGTGGGTAGCGCTCGTGGACGTCTCCCCCTGATCCAACGCTGACTTTTTACAGTCTCTTCGGGAACGAGCGCTACGCCGACTTCACGATGCAGTGCGAGACACGCAAGTGGAAAGTTCACAAAGCCATCATCTGTCCGCAGTCGGAGGTTCTTGCCAAGGCTTGCGATGGCGACTTCAAAGCGAGTAGCACTAGCGAATGGCTGAATTGAAGAAAGGCGCGTTTGCAAAGATGCGACACTGACTATAAGTAGGAGGGCGCAACACAATGCTTCACGTTCATGGAGACCACGCCCGACGTCGTGAACGCAATGCCGACCTACTTCTACACCCACGACTACTACGATACAAAGGTTGAAGTCCTGCTCAATGCGCGTGTTTATGGACTTGCAGAGCAGCACCTTTGCGAGCCACTGAAGGATCTTGCGTGTAAGAAGTTGGCGTCTCATCTGGACGCCGAATGGGGCAACGCACAGCTAGTGCTCGCGGTCGAGACGGTATACAACACAGAGCCGAAAGGAGAGTCCAGGCTAAGGGACTGTGTCCTGGCAGTCGTCCGGCAGCACATCGACCAGCTGCTTAGGGATCCAGCCATGTATCCGGACTTCCATGCCACTGCTCGCGAGACTCCAAGCTTCCTGGTGGATGTACTCATCGGACGCTATTCACTCCAAACAGAAGCAGATGCGAAAGCACCGGGCGTGGCACGCATTCGGTGCTACCAGCGCAACCATCACTTGTGCGCCAAGATGAATCCTGTGCCTTTGATGCTCAGCAAGTCAGCGACCAAGCAGAATGTGCTACTGCGGTGTCCAACGGGTTTGGAAGGGACATTTGACCAGTGGAAGCAATATCTTTGATGCTAGCGGAACGCGCTCTGTACAGCATGGGCAAAGCCTTGACTGCACCACACTCTTTTTCAGAGGACTGTTCAACTGGCATTGTACGATGCCCAGGCCTATAGTCATAGATACATATAGACTATTATTTGGTTTCCAAACAAAACAAGACCTTGACACGTGCTCCGCCAAGCCTTTCTCGTCCCTCTCTCCGCAACGCGCGATCTCGTCATCGCGCGATGACGGGCGTCGAGCGTCACGTCAAAAAGTGTGGCCCTTGCTGAAGCTCCCCCCAATGCGTGGCCCAGCCATCCGGACTCGGGCATTGCGCGGTGAGGACCTCACTTGTCAGCACCTTTTTACCTGAGTATTGTTTGCCATTGATCAATTGTTCGCTTACTTCAATCCTACAACTTTCCAAGCAAGACATCTAGAGATCTAGTCACTAGAAGCCAAAATGTCCACACGCAAGAGGAAGCAGGATGAGGAGCTCGTCGAGCTGCCTGAGGATGGCAGCGACGAGGAAAGTGAGGAGGAGTGAGTTGTCCTGTTCTTCCCGTCGGAATGCGCGTGATCAGCAAGTGCGAGGGCGAACCTATGTTGCCATTGGCGCATTGCGGAACTCGAGATATATCAAACAGTGGCTGACTCGACATGATCACAGGTACATCTCAGAAGGCGACGAAGACGTGTCAGAAGTTGGCAGCGAGGAGGAAGAAGAGGAAGATGATGAGGTAGAGGCGGAGGCGGAGGCAGCACCTGCACGTTAGTGACTCATTCTCTACACTCACATAAACACGCGAGACAAGTGCTGACGTACAGCAGCCCCCAAAGCCAAGAAACAAAAGACCAAGCCCACCGAAGTCGTCGAGGAAGACGAGCCAGCGGGCGAGGAAGATGAAGATGTCGAGGAGGAGGATCTCGAGGACGACGAGGCGGCGCCTGACAGCGATGGAGGTGCGGATGAAGATGTAAGTGCATGGAATGGAGTGAGGAGCTTGAGGGTAGTCATGCTGACTATGTGATGTTCCAGGCTGCTGAGACGGCCAAGTCTAGTGGACCTGCTGCTAGTGCTAAGGCGAGGAGTGGCAATACTGTGCCGAAGGAGGCGAGCTTGGAGGAGGTGGATGATGCTGAGTAGATCTCGGCGTTACCTTCGTACACACGATGGTAATACTAAAAAGCGCTCGGCCAGAGCCGTAGACTACGTCTCATGCATGATTCTCGTTTGGTCCCTGTAGGTTTATGGTGCAAAAGCGGTACAGTACGAAGCCTCACTTGGAAGGTCCATTCGACTATGACAGGTCCTGCAGCACCTTCCGTCCTCCACTTGCTTATTCGAATCCATGCACATGGTGATTTTTGCGCCCATGAATATCTCACATTTTCTTCAATGCCCGCACTACAGCACGTCTGTTCCGAGTTCCAAGTGCTTCTGCGATCTGTGCAGCGCTCCGACCTTCACTCTTCAACTGCGGTACCCGGGCTAGCTCATCAGCCTTCCAGACAGGAAAAGCGTCCCTTGTTGTAGCATTAAGATACGTAATGATTTCATCGTCCTCTGCAGGGCGGCTGGTGATGTCCGGCGACTTCAGACACCGTTCGGATCATACCATGGAGGCGTTGTCGATATTGGACGGCAATGATAGACCTGCCGAACTGCCGAGCTATCTCCGGATAGCTACCTCCGGCATTTGTCAATCGAAGCAAAGTAGCGCTCGTCAGCACTCCACGTAGACGGAAGGGAGCTCGTATGAGGCAGCCGCATGAGCTTGACTCTGATGCTGTTGACGCTACGGTCAGGCAAGGCAGCGTAGATCTTCAGCATGCTTTTGCCTGCCTCCCAGAGGCTATAGAGCAGATTCACCTCGGACAGTGTCCACGACCGTCGGCCTGTACGAGATCCTCTAATTGCTGTAGCGGCTGCGGACGGCGACCTTGTCATCTCTATCTTCGCAAGGCTCACCCTTCCACGCACACTCTCCAGAGATCGCTGGGGAAGTGCCGCAATAAATTTTCTTAGGGAATGCGATTCCTCGACCATTCGCCACAACTTCCGATCATCTTGAATCGACTACGTTCTTACGGAAAGCGGCGCAGATTGTATCAGCTCACATAGGACGGAGCGCCTGAGAACCAGCATTCGCTTGCGAGTAAGGCATGCGCCGGCCGATCGCTCCGTTTTTGGTGCAATTTCATGTGCGGTCCGCCCACGACTGAATAATGTCAACAGCATGCGGTCTTCCTCTGACGACCATATCTTTCCACGCTTCGCAGCATCCGAAGGCCGTGCATCGGTGACAACAGCTGACGATGGCTTTACCACGCCTCAAGACGACGTATAGCCACGTCGGCCAATCGTGAGAGCGACGGCGGTGCCTCGTGCTCGCCATAGACGCTACACGCCTAGGCGGGTGCCGTTCGAGATACAAAACAACAAGGTACCATGTGTCGAAGTGGCCCGTGTCGAGTACGAACGCTTGGCCACAGCAACACTCATGGCTGAACTAGGCGTTGTTGGCGGGGTTGCCATTGCATGCGAAGCATCACCGAGATCCCCAGTGGAAGTCGTCGTGTTCTGGCCTGCGGCATTGCGTTCTTGAGGCCTCTCAACGGCTCTCTGCATCACGCCTGACTGTCTGAGTCGATATATGCGTCCTTGGATCGCACGTACGGTCCTCGTCTGGAGCAAGGCGGTCATTTGAGAGGCACCCACGCTGGCTGCCACGTATCCTCGCAGCCGTGTATGTTCATGTGCACGCCAGTTCTTCGCTGTGATGTCAGCGAGAGCGACCGACTTGCGCCTCCTCACGAGTTCAGCGACTATGGTATCCAAGGGCCACCATAGAATTTGAAGAGCAGCTTTCAGATGAAAGCCGCGTGATCTGTAACTGGAATCCTTAGAGTGAGCGGCCTAAGGTTGATGCGACACCAGCATAAATGGCCTTGATCGTCAGACCCTTTGCGGTTCCTTCTTGTAAAGCTGTGCTCAATATTGCGCGATCCTGAGGCGACCACGCTCTAGGCGTGGCTGCTATCGCGCCAGCGCGGTGACGTTGCAATCGGGATTGCGCCGTCGCATCATTTATTCCCTGGCTTGGGTCTCGAGGACCTGTCATTGACTGCGGGCGGGGACATTGCTCGTCGAGAGGTGCAGAACACACGCCGTTGATCTATGGCTTAGCTATTCGAGCAAACAGCCCGGCGAGTAATGTCTAAAGACTGTCGGGTGGAAGTCGGTGACAGACTCCTTGCAGGGCCACCTGAGTCTGGGACGTCATACGTGTCGGACCTGTGACCCATTGAGAGAGTAGATCCTCGCGGAAGACCAACGAAGCTTTGTTGCTCGGGGACTGAACATGTGTCGGTTCCAATGGCGGCCCGGTAGCCAGCCTTACTCGCTTGCACGACCTTCTCCCTTTCCCGCGGCTTGATGCGACGCCATTGATGGTCAACTCCCACTTTAGTTACCATGCCCAGCTCATCGGCGATCCTAGCAGAAGTCCAGCCTTGGTGCTTGAGTTCGCGCAGCCTAGAGACGCGCTCATCAGACCATAAAGATTGATTCTGGGCAGGTCTAGGCGTACAGCCCGCCTTGCGGCACATCACAGCATACTTGGTTGACAGGGCTGAGACGGTGCGGCTCGGAAACATGTCGAGAAGCTGGTTCATACTTGCTCCTGCATGACGAGTATCGAACAATAGCTTCGCCTCATCAGTCGTCCAAGATCGAGTATCGTTGGCGGAATCTGAGGAGTTTGCCGCAGAAGGAGCGGAAGGAGTGTATCTCGTGAAGTCGTGCTGACGTCTTACGGCAGACGACGTCCGATGAGGAAATTGCTTGCAAATCTCGATCCAGGGCTGACCGGCAGCGCGCAAGTCGTGTAGTAAGTTACGTTCCTCAGGCGACCAAGGTTGGCGTGTTGCAGGACCGGGACCGATGTCGTGGGCCTGGTCCTGGGTATACAGCTTCGCCAGACGAAAGTGCTGTCTAGTGCTGTTTGGTGGTCGTTGAAGGGCTGCATCAATTTGCGGCCATTTCAATCCGCGATCGCGCAGGTTGAGAATTTGAAGGTCTTCCTCAGGCGTATATCTCCGGATAGTTCTGGAAACAGGTCGCAGCACATCTGACCCGGTATGATCGGACGCGATCGTCGAAACCGCTGTCCACGTCGTGCCATGACTGCTGAACGCCTGGCGCCCAGTGCTGCGGGACAGCGCACAACGGCAAAGCATCCCTGAGCAATTGCATGCTGAATCTTGTCAAGGCCAGAGGGAGAATTGCCACGAGGCAGCCCAAGACGACACGAAGATTCACACTCGCCGAGCGCTCGGCGCTGGCATACAACGGTGAAAGATCATACCGCGCGTGATAATTCACGCGGAGACGTGCTGTTGGAGAGTAGGGATGTGACAGGTCGTGACTCGGTAGACCTCTGCGCCACGTTCACCCGCGGAACGGGCCATGCATTGCCGCTACTCACTCCACTGCATTCTTCCTTCCCAATTCCACCCACAGTCTTCGTCATGCTATCGTAGGCTCTCAGCAGAGCTCCCCTGCTATGGCACGGCCCTGGTCTCTTCACGATGCGATCGCGACACTGAAAATCAAGCGTCATGCGCTGCAAGGCGGTCTCCCCTACGCGATGCTAGGACGCGTCGGAGATCCTCCAGGTACCATGATCGCTGCTTGAGGTACCGCTTCCAGGCTTCTGAACACTGGCCTGCGGGATGCTCACCTTAACCATGTTTTCTGCTCCACTGCTCCTCGTACAGCATGCGGTTGCATCTCTACAGACTGATCGTAACCATCCTGCGGACTATAGTCACGACGAAGCAACGGCAAACGCGGCAGCGCTTGGCATTTAGCCGGTGCTGGAGAGGAGCATCTCTGGCTATGTTCATGCTGCGGTATGCTCAGGCGCGTCATTCTGAGCACAACGGCAGAGGGATGTCACTACTGTAGGTGCGGTCTTATACTTCAACTTCGCCTCGAACAAGGTCTGCTCTCCTCTCATCTCAGTGTTTGTCACGGCTGTCATTGGAGATGTCGGTCCTAATCTCGTGCCTTGCGCTTCTGCGGCTCGCAACATATGCATCTGCTAGTCAAACTCCGTCTCCAGCAAAGCTTGGCGATGTAAGCATTCTGGCTGCCGACGATCTGATCAGTACGTACCACGCTACAGTACCTACTGCTCATTCTTGCTAATTGTCTGTTCTCAGCCAACGATACAGCAACAACAAGTGCAGCTCTACTGCTGCGCTCATCTCATGACTTGAACTCCGCTCAAGGTGCTTGCCACGCCCTTGGAGAGTCTCTGTGGTCCCCGGGTAAAGCAGCATTCGACGAAGGGTTGAACAGCTCCCTCTCGTACGAAGTCTACGCTGGTCGAGTAGCAGCTGGGCAGACTTTCTGGGTTGCTCAGGCAGGTCAGAAAGGACACTGGCGTAATCCGCATCATGGCCAGCAATGCCAGTCACTTCGCACGAACGGACAGTATTGTCCGGTTGATTGCAGGGCAAAGCTTCCTGTCCTGTGTACGCAGACGGCACCAGCTTCCAACATCACGTATGCCGACACCGCAGCAACGTATCAAGTCGCTCAGAAGGTTGGCTCGCAGACTTTAATCGGCTTCCGTGACTTCTTGACGTTCAGATTCCTCGGCGTACGCTTTGCCAAGGAGCCTGAGCGGTTCACCTACTCCAGCGTGTTCGACACAGCTGCTGGCACCAACAGCGCTTTGAACTTCGCACCTGAGTGCCTACAGTCCCCGAACAATGGTAGCACTGACTGCCTGTTCCTCAATGTCTGGACGACTTCTCTGCCAGGTGCAGCCGCGCCAGCCAAGAAAGCCCTCAAGCCTGTCATGGTCTACATCTACGGCGGTGGCTTTGCCACAGGCAGTGCAAGCAACCCGACGAACGACGGAGGCAATCTTGCAGCACGCGGCGACGTTGTCGTCATCGACATCGCTTACAGACTTTCTACGCTAGGGTTCCTGGCTTTGAATGATGGAGTGCACAACGGCAACTACTGGCTATCAGACTGTATCGCCGGGCTGCAATGGGTGCAAAAGTACGCTGCAGCCTTCGGAGGTGATCCCAATCAGGTCACGATCTTCGGCGAGTCTGCTGGAGCCGAGACAGTGCAAGCCCTGCTCGCGACTTCCGAGGCGAAGGGTCTGTTCCATGGTGCAATCATGCAGAGTAACTACCGGCAACCGTACATCCCGATCAGCACGTCTGTGAATCAGTCAACGAACGCCATACTAAAACTGACCGGATGCAACACTCCATCGAACCAGCTGGCCTGCCTGCAGGCTTACAACGCCTCTGCGCTCATCGACCTGAAGACAATCTCGAACGCCCCGGTGATCGATGGCAAATACCTCAAATCCTCCTACATCAACCTAAACTCCACCTCAACCCTCAACTCAGTCCCCCTTCTCCTCGGCGTCAACCGTGACGAAGAAGGTGTCCAAGGTACAGTCTACCCAACCACAGACCTCACCACCGGCATCAAGGATGTGGCTCCCTCCGTCGGCATCCCCGCTCAAACCCTCATCTCCTCTGGCGCCTTTCCTCTCGGCGGCGGCAACGGCTGCGATGGTCAACCCTGTAGCTTCAACACCGCGACCAACGAAACCCTCCGCGTCTTCAACACCACCACTCGAATCCTCACAGACGCCTCCTTCCACTGCTCAAACCAGTACACAGCCTACGCTGGCGTCAGAACCGGCGCGCTGCCGAATGTGTGGTACTACGAGTTCAACCGCACGTATCAGGATCCAGGCTACAACATGAACGGGATCTGCCTCCCTCCCGTCACAGCCTCGCACCCCTACGGCGACCCAGAGCTAGAGTACTTCAAATGCCACGCCGGGGACCTGAGCATAACTTTCGGCAACTGGGCGCGCGTCGGGTTCCCGGCACGAGACGAGTTCGATAAGCCGTACACGCAGCTTGTGGTTGATTACTGGACTGCGTTCGCAAGGAATCTGAACCCGAATCCGGATGTTGGGTACCTCAAGGCGAGGGGGTATTGGAGTACGTTGGGTCAGATTAACTTCTCAGGGCCATGGGAGAAGCTGAATGCCGATAAGCCGGCTATGATGGAGTTGCAGTGGAACTCAAAGATGATGCCGTTTCCTGATGCGGAGCAGTGTTCTGTGCTAGGCCAGGGGTTAGATGTGCTGTTGTAGAAGTGGAGCGGATGTTGCGTTCAGCTCAGTGCGTGCATGGACAGCTGCGAGGATGACGACTGATGAAGTTCCATGAGCGATGGAAGCGGGCGCCTACGTGTACATAGCTTCGCTCTCCCGAGAAGTTGAAAGGTGGCACGCCATCACCGTCCGCACCACAATAGTGTTAATCTCCAAAGTCCTGCCGAGAGATACTCGACATCCAGATGGAGAGTGGATCGTTGCCTGAGAGGTCTCCAGGACGTTTTCTAAACGACGGGATCAATAGCTGTGAACTCGACGCCTTGGGAAATCCCTCTCATCCTATGCATAACGCTCATCATCACTCCAACCCAACCCGCCAACCTCGCAGCGTCCTGTCCGCCCGCCGCTCCCACTATGCAATGCCCACCCCATTACTCTCACTACCCACCTACCAACTCTCCCACTTCTGGCCCCCCATAGCCACCAACCGGTTAAACAGCTCATCCCGCAAAACCATAGCAGTAAGCATATACCTCTCCCCTCCCTTCCCGACAATCTCAATCCCGTCCGCTACCTCGCGATCCAACGCCCACCCCACAACCAGTTTGGCCTTCCACCCAAGCCCGCCAACTTTCTTCAGCTCCTTGATATCACCCGCCGCGACGCTCCAAGCAGGATGTAACGTATCATCGTCCCCGCGGTTCGAGGACCCGAGTTTGGAAATCGATTTATCGACGCTGAAGGATACGCAGGGGATTGTGGCGCGCGTGGAGATGTAAGCGTGGCCGCGCTGGCCATGGAAACGGCATTTGAAGTCTACGGGGCCGGAGAGCTGGGCTGAGGGGTCCCGGGGGATTACTCCCAAGCGCTGTTTGGCGTGCTCAGAGCCTACTTTCGCTTTCAGATGGTCGGCTCCGAGAGCGGTTTCCACGCTTCCTTTGACGCCGGATTTGATGAGGTTCAGGAAGCGGGATCCTTTCTTGCCGTGGGATTTCGTCTTCGCGGCGTCGATATCTGCGCCTGCTGTTTCGTGCGCCGTCGTGGGGTCGTGGGCCATGGCTTCGTGGAGTTCGTCTTTGGTGGCGTTTAGCGGCCAGTCTGAGCCTGCTGCGCGGAGGGCGTCGTCTGTGACTTCGGCTGGTTCGTCTGGAGGAGCGGCGCCGACATAGGGTGGTGGAGGGAGGGGAGCTTTATTTGACTCGCCGAGGCGGAGGAGGGTGATTGTCAGCTGTGCGTTTGTGGGGACACCTTTGAGGAGGGTGTTGCGGAGTTCGAGGAGTTTCTGCCAGTTGGGGAAGGTGGTGTTGAGCCATTTTATCGCGGGTTGAAGGACTGGATCACCGAAGAAGCCGAAGCCCACTCCAAACGTGATACCCTTGACGACCATGTAGCTGGTGACGAAGATCGACATTGCGAGGACGGGGACCACGACTGCAGCAAGGCGTAGGCGGTATGTGTCCTGAGGGAATGGAGGTGTTGGCGACAGTGCATTTCCGAATCTCTCCCACGTATCTGCAACATCAGCAAGACCGTGCATGATTGGCCGCATCTTATTCCACATCGCATTCTCCATGGGCACTTTCGTCTTATCATGCGAGTCGTTCTGCCCACCCGCTTTCGTTCGTGCATTGCTCGCCGACACCGCAACAGCCGTCGGGTCAGGGATTCGATCACTTGGACTGTCCTCCTCAGCACGGGGCTCGCTCTGCGGGTGCTTGCCGGATGCTGAGGTCAAGGCGACGTTGGCAATGCTGTTGACGAAGTTACTAGCTTCGGCTTCGACTGCCTCGCCCTTGTGGTTCTCTGGCGCGCCCGTAGCACTGTCGTGAGAGCCTAGCACACCTGCTTTCGGCTTCTGCACGCCTCCGGTGCTGGTTGAGACTAATGCGAGTGGAGCCGGAGGGAACGCGATCGCACGTGCTGGTGGGTAAGCAATGAGCACGATGGTCGTGAGGGCGAACAAGGGGACCAGGAGGTCGAATACCCAGGCAATGAAGTAAGCAGCTGCAGCAACAGAAGTCCTTCTCGTCTCCCTCCACGATCGTAGTCGAGCGATCTGCTTGACTACGCCGAGCAGTCCAATCGCAACAGTCATGTAGATCCGCTCCAGCGTCGCCCGCAACTTGTCGGGCGAGAACTCCTCTTCATCGGCGATATTGAGGTCGAGATCATTGAGGACCGGATGCGGGAACTCCACGACATGGTACATTTGCTGCAGTCTTGTCAGCAATCAATCTTCATTAGACTTCCACCAAGCAGGAGTACATACCTTATTAAACCGCCGAATCAACACCCACAAATCCTCATTCTCCATCCCTCCCACCAACGGCGCAGGAATATTCTCCTTCGCCTCATTCCACCCCAAGTCCTTTACCTCATGCCCATGGTCAAGCTGAGCAATGCCTTTCTCATGATCAGCAAACTCAGCAGTGGCGAGTTGATGACTGATCGTCGCGCCATCATCTAATGCGAGCGCCGATTCCTTTTTGCTGGGGTTTGTTAATGCCTCTGTGGTATCGACAGGCAGTGGCACGAGGTCTTTGTAGACAACCCCTCGTGGGGCGGACATGGCTGTGGAGATTCTGACTCCGTGGGCCGGGTTGATGGATTGTAGATTAGCACGCGACCTCCTTGTGTAGATCGCAAGGTTCAGAAGTAAATCGCACGTGCATTCGAAGCGTGAACTTTCGTTATCGCGGCAAGCAAAGTACGCGGAATCTTGATGTGAAGTCGCAAGTGCCCCGCCGCCGACGTCACTGCAAAGACGATGCGATTTGACAAGGAACCGGCTTTTTCAGAGGACATAGCTGTCACGTGGGGTCTTAGATAGGCCAGCTGCTGAGACTCTGCACTGTTGATCATGTTTTACATATGCCTACATATCTCAGCTGCCTCACAGCTCACTAGCACTATCCACGAACCCCCTCAATCTCCCCTCGTCCCTCCCCGTACTCTCCATCCCAAATGCTGCTTTTGCCCCGTTCCTTCTGTTTCTCCATCCCCCACTCACGCCCTTCTCATCAACCCTATTAATCTTATCCTTCATCCCCCCAGGATTCAGCCTCTCCTCCCTCCCCAACACCCTCCTCTCCCGTCCCTCCCAAGTCCGATCCTGACTCTTCTTAAACTTCATCTTCTCCCACTCCGCGCGACTCATACCCTTCACCTGCCTCCTTTCCCTCACCATCCCCTGACTCCCCTTGTTCTCCTCCCTGCTTTCCCACCGCCCAGTCTTCCGCTCCAGTCGCTCCGAGCAGCGGGACACAAAAGCGCTCAGATCACCTCTCCTGGAGATGTATGCTGCGCGGTCGGAGTTTGGAACTAGGCGACGGGACAGCAGGACGTCGATTGCGCCGACCAGCGTACGCAGAAAATTGACGGCGTCGCGACGGTCGCGGAGATCGGCTGCTTCGGAGATAGGGGCGTCGGTGCCGTAGTTCAGGCGCGAGCGCAGGGTATGTACGATGGGATCTAAGTGATCAATCACTCGAGCGATCTTCTCGCCGTCGTTGGTCGTGAGTGCGAGGGAGAGGTACTCGGTCAGGGTTTGAGGATCTGGATCGGGGCAGGTTTTGGCCATGACGTCTATTATCGTCGTTGCGTATTCAAGCACATTCGAGTTCTTGACATCTCTCTGACAAGCGCGCAGCGCGATGCGGAAGGTGGAAATTTTGGGTTCTAGACCCGCGGCTGGGAGGTCCTCGGAGACTAGTTTTGCGGCTGCGCGGGAGGAGCGGTTGATGGCTAGGAGTTTGAGCTGGGCGTTGAAGTTCATGACATCCGGCTTGAGGTTGTAGGGCGGGGAGGTTAGGAGACTCCAGTACGCTGTGGCGACTCTGGGCGTGCGCATTGCTTGACAGGCTTCGGTGAGCATACTGAGGGTTTGGTTGCCGGGCCTTACGTAGGCTAGTGAGGAGGGGGCGCGGCGGGTTGGCGTGGAGGGTTGGAGGGGCGTGACGGTCTTGAAGGCGCTGGCGGCGGGAGAGGCGGTGAAACCTGCTTCGTCTGTCTCTTCTTCATGATTCGGATGCTCCTCGTCAGCGATCTGTGGGACGTGCTGGGTGTTGCGGTCTGGATCCGAGATGGCTGGGATCTGGCGCTCGATCTTCATCGTCTGCGCAACAAGATCCAGCACGCTGTCCCAGTCTCGAATGCTCTTACTGATCAGCAGGAGCCTGCCCATAGCTCCAACGAGATTCTCGTCAATTGCGATAGTCCCGCTCCGCCACTTCCGAATGACATCCAACCAGACTCTCCTCCCCTCACTCACAGCCTTCTGTCTCGTCACCGCAATCTGGTCAAGCGATGGTGTAGCCGAGTGCAGCTCCGCCTTCGTCCCAAAGTCATCCTTCCCAAACGCCGATCCTCGTATGCAGTTCAGAATGATGGTATAAGTCACACTGTCCGCAGACCCATCCCCATGCTCCGGGATCTGCGCTGCAATACTCCACATCGCATCCAAATCATTCGCCAGGGCACAAACATTCAACGCAGCATTTGTATGTATAATCCTTGGCTTGACCCTACTACTCGGCGTACTCATACTCGTGTATATCGCGATCGCCTTGGCCACATTCTCCTGCCTCACGGGCAACGTCACATGACTCCGCAGACTCAGCCCTCGCAGCAACATCATGTACGTATAGCTATCCGGGAACTGCGCGCGCTTCTTCATCTCGTTGTAGACTTTCAAGGCGTCGTTGACGCGCAGCTTGCGCATGTAGAAGTCGATGATCGCGTTGAAGGAGACGACGCAGGGCATGGTCTTGGAGGCTAGACGGCAGAGATCGAGGGCTTTGTCGGGCTGGTTGTTGCGGAGGGTGTAAGTTACGTGCTCGGAGAGCTTGACGGGGTCTTTAAGGTAGCGGAGTTCAATTGTGAGGGCCTTCTGGTTGGAGATCTCGATAGCGGATTTGGTTTGGGGTGGTGGGAGGGGTGAGACCTCCATCTGGGCCTTCGGTGGGGCTGTCGAGGCTTCGACGGAGACGTCATCAAAGGCATCTTGTGGTCGATCAAGTGCTGCTGTTAGTACCGCTCGTCTCGTCGGTCTTCGGGAGAGATGGGGGGTGAGTGCGAGGTAGCGGGACTGAAGAGGGATGGCATCGCTGGCAATGGCCCGCATGCATCGCAAGAGACATGGTCGGCACTCCAGCATCGCTCCTGTCTCTCGATGCGATAAGATTGCAGCTAAGGGGTGTACATTTCACGCTGCATGTCTTCACTTCTACAATGCACCTCCATAGAGACCTCCGCCAAAAAGTCGAGACTGACTCGCGCAGCCGAGATTGTTGCTCAGCCAACCCCGATAAGTAAACCAAAGGATGCGACCGTGATGATGGCGACGACAAGGTAGACCACCCACAGAACCAGGAACCACTCGACCATCGCAATGGATCCGCCACCGCGCCTGAGCACATCGCTCTTCGATGTCTATCTCCGACTCCGCCCAAGCAACACCGCCGAGCACGAGCGCTTTCTTCAAGTCGAGACACCCTCCGCTTCCCATGCGCCTGCGCACATCACCGTACAGCCACCGGCCAACGACCCTCGCAAGCGCGCCATCGAGAAGTTCGCGTTCACGAGAGTATTTGAGGAAGATGCAGGCCAATTGGATGTGTTTAGGGAAACGGGCGCGGTGCAGATGGTGGAAGGAGTGCTTGGCGCGAAGGGCAGAGAGGGGAGAGATGCGCTGATAGCGACGCTGGGTGTTACTGGGAGTGGCAAGGTAGATCACAAGGAACAGTACGGTTTGCGAGGTCTTGGGACTGACGACGACAAATAGAGCCACACAATCCTCGGCGACAAGGCACAGCGCGGCCTAACCCAGCTCACACTCGACCTCCTCTTCCAGCACACCGCACCACACCTCGCCCCAGTCGACACCTCGGCCGCCGTCTTCCCCTCGCTATGCACAGCAGACGTCAGCGAAGCCCAGCTCATGCCGGCCGCCCACTTCCTCGACAACATTTACGACGAAGCGCATGGTCGTGCCTCGCGAGCCACAACCCCAGCAATTGTACGCGACTCTGCATTCCATACTACACCCATACTGCCCGGCGCTTTTCCTATGCCGGAAGATGTTAATCCGGCCAAGAAGACGACCCAAGTCTTCGACCGCCTCTACCCTTCACTCTCAAAGTACCAGCTTCAACAGCCTGCTACATCCCCAGCACCAGCACTGAGATCACCCTCCCCCTTTGCCCCCCTCACGCGCAGTATCGCGAAGCTTACCTCTCCCTTCCAGGAAACCTCTTTCCTCTCCACAGCCCAAACGTCCCGCAAGTATGTTCCCAGACTCTCAGCGCTCCCGCAATACCCGAGTGTAGACGACATCGAGCTCGAAGTCGATACGACGTGCGAATACGCCATTGTGGTGAGCATGTACGAAGTGTACAATGACAAGATCCATGATCTGCTCACGGCGTCTGCTGGGGCGATGAAGGCGCTACAGAAGCGGAGGGCGCTGCTGTATCAGAAGACTGAGCTTTCGCCGGATCGGAAAGTCGTCGCTGGCTTGCGGAAAGTAGTTTGCTCGGATCTCGACGAGGCGTTGCTGGTGCTCGAGACCGGGCTGCAGGAGCGTCGCGTAGCAGGCACAGGCAGTAATGCCACTAGCTCGCGCAGCCACGGCTTCTTCTGCATCGAGGTCAAGAAGCGGCATCGGGCTTCGATTCCAGGTCCATGGTCGAGCAGCACATTCACTATCGTCGATCTGGCTGGTACGTTGTTCGCCCACGTTTGGTCCAAGAGTCACCTTACTGACAACCATCACAGGCTCCGAACGCGCCCGCACCGCCAAAACAACCGGTACCCACCTCGCCGAAGCCGGCAAGATCAACGGCTCCCTGATGTACCTAGGCCAATGCATGGAGCTGCAATCCGAACTCCACCGTACCACTACGTCTGCCATCGCCGTGCCCTACAGAAACTGCAAACTCACCGAACTGCTTTTCACGAATTTCTTCGCGCCCTCTACCAGTACTGTCCGCCGCCAGCCGCAAAAAGCAGTCATGATCGTCACGGCTGATCCAGGAGGGGATTTCAACGCCACGGGGCAGATTTTGAGGTATTCGGCGTTGGCGAAGAATATCGTTGCGCCGCGCGTGCCGAGTACGACGAGCACTATCCTCGCTGGCTCTAACGCTCCTCCCTCTCGCGCTGGCGCGAACAGTGCAGCTTCCGGTCGCGCTTCTCCTATTTCCTCTTCCGCTACGACTGCAGCGCTGCAAGATGAGCTCGCCACTGCGCTTGCGGCTATTGCGTCGCTGCGGCAGGATCTGGAGATTACGGCGCTGGAATTGCAGCATGAGCGGTTGAGGAGGGAGGAGGCGGAGGAGAGTTGGCAGGCTGCTGTTCTGCAGGCTGAGGAGATCGAAGCCGAAGTCAGAGAAGAAGTCTGGGCTGAAATGGAAGCGCGTCTCGTTCTCGAACAACGCCGTTGGCGTGCTGCGCGGGACGCGGAGGTCGAAGCCGGCGAAGCTATGCTTGACGCGAAGATCTCTGTCCTTGTCAGAGGATTGGAAGATGGGGAGGCAGATAAGGAGAACGTGGAGATTTTCCAGGATGATGATGGGGAGAGGGTTAAAGAGTTGGAAGATGAGGTTGGGATGTTGAAGGGAAGGTTGAGGGAGAATGAGGAGGCTGGCTCAAGGAGTCCGAGTAAGGAGATGAGGAGCCCGAGTAAGAAGATGAGGGTTCTGAAGTCGAGGCGCTGGGACGGGAGTGGTATGGGGGTTGAGGAGGGGTGGTGAGGAGGCGATTCCGTATTCTGTTCGATTGGTCTTGTGGCGTTGATGGGCGGCGTTCACTGAGCATGACGCTGAGCGGGAGGATGCTGAGCCTTGTATGGCTGGTTTTGAGACTCATACTATTGTCAGGTGAGCGGTCTTGTGGAAGACTTTGCGACCGAAGCTACACTTCGTGTGCGATCCGGACTTGCACATGGTCTGAATATACAATATGTCGACAAATCCTCCCTTGAGCTGTCGAATCGAACCAGACTTCCCGAGGGTAGCTTAGATGCACATGCGGGTCACTTCATCCATCCAACAGCGGCCTGTGGGCCACACACTGTCTTATAGAAATATTTTCGTTCAGTTGTGCTTACCCTTGGGGTGTGGTTAACATTGCGCAACCCTAACCCTCAAAAACCAACAAGTACTTGTGTTCGTCACAAACAGTGGCAGCGGCGACCAAGCGGTCACAGCGATTGCAACGTTTACAAGTGGACTTGATGGGTGATCGAGAGGCCAAGATACACTAGCTGAAAGGCTAGCCATCGGCAGAGTGTAGGATCACTTAGTCACAGGAGGGCTGCAGACGGGCAGCGCTTGCCCATTGGGTGCGAAGGTATTGAAATGCCCAGCCTAGCCTGCTCTATCTATTATCGTCGAAGCAAGTCGTCCTACCCCACACTCGCGCAGGGCAAGTGAAGAGCACGTGCCGAGTCCAGGGTGTCTGTTCACTACACAGCGAGGCCGTGATCATGCTTGCGCGTACGCAAAGCGGACTGTACGATGGAGTGTGCAGGCAGCATCCGGCCCCAGTGCTAGGAAATGTCGATCTTGCCATGCTTCGGCAACCTTGTCGGCCTGTAGCACTCCGCGCTGTTGGAGAATGCAGGTGATTTTGTGCGGCCGACGATACCAGGACCAAGCAGAGCTACGCATATTACCGGGTCGGCTAGACAGTGGTCGTGCAGCCGGCCACGGAGGAAGTCCACTGGACCAATTGTCCGTGGACTCGGCTCATCCGGCCGGCTGCGGCTATGTTCACAATGGCGGACTTGAGCAAGCCAGGTAGGTGGTCGCAGGGCCTATCCTCGAGAGAGCGCGACGTACGTCCCTCGCTATTTCGCGTCATCATGGCACGCAGACTCGCGGTCACTGAGGCGGCTAGCAGTTCTTCACCGCCGTCGCTCTGGGCTACACGGAGTACATCGTGCCCGTGTTGAATCCCAGGTCGACGGCACTGCCGTAGAGTCGTGCCTCGTCAGATGTGAGAGATGCGAACATGGCGTCCTTGAGATCTTGACGAAAGAAGCAGGAAAGATAAGATTACAGCTGACGATTTGATGGAAGTACAAGGAAACAGCACATTACCTCACCCTGACCTCACCTTGGATCCCAGTCAGCCACATCTCGACGGCTTGCCGATAGCGTGCCGATGTCTGCCGTGCAAGCTGTACAACCGCCAGCAGATCGCAAATGCTCGGGACCTGGGGCCAAGATGTGGCAAATCGGGCATCTGAAGTATCGACTCATATTTCCCAGTCGCTGGAAATGGCGTCAAGGCATGGCCGGCAGCCAACCCAGGCTGCGTCGCCAGATTGTGTTGAACAATCCGTGCCGTTTGTAGAGACAGTAAGCTTGTCTGTTCGGATACGGCGGATGAATCCGCAGCTTGTAATGGACGAGAGTCGACGAGCTGTACGAGTTGCGGATCGCTGTACCTGATCAACCACATCTCCCTCCTCGTCAGCAGCTTTTACATGTCATTGACACAGTTTCGCCATACGCTGCTTGGCCTTGCGCAACCTCACCTTCCCCCTCTCGTCCTAGCCTCTCGACTACCGACCGCTCGCACACCCAACAGCACAAGCCTTGCTTCATCGCCAAACCCGCAGTAGCGGCCACGCGGCGGCCACCCAACTAGTGCCACGCCGTGCTGTGCCTCACTTCCCTAGCGCAACCAACCTGTAGGTAGACGAAGCGTGGTGTGAACCAAAGCCAGCTAACAGATCTGACGCGCATTCCAGCGATCTGGCTAGCAGCAACGGGCGCTAGCCAACGTGCATCCCCAGGGCTCTGCTGCTCGCGTGGCACGGAAGCGCTAGGGTAGAGGCATGTGGCATGGCGTGCGCTATGCAAGGCTGTGCCCTTGTGTGTGTCAGGGAAGTTGAGTTTGGGACTTGGGATGGGGATGGTGTTGGGGCTAGGGTGGTTAGGGCGAGCTGGCGCGGCTTGGGATTGAGGTGGGGTTGATAAGCTACGTATATCCTCTATATATGCCGCAGACCTCTCGTTTGTCTGAAGTTTCGAATTGAAACATCGAGAATGAGAGAACACGCGACCGCTGAGTGGGAAGATCCTCACTGCGATGCCTTCAACCGGAATGACGCACATGAGATTCTGGCGCAATATCACACTGGAGTTTTCCTTCGATACTCCATGATCTGGACGACATAGAGCGGAGCGCTATGCATTACATACCGGTTGCCTCTGCGCAGCGCTGCAAAAAGGACCACAACCACTCCGCCATGAAAACATCGCTTTTCCACCCAAATGCATGCGCTTCCACCCTGCCGAATTTCCGCGCAGGAAAGGGCCTCTTACAAGCGTCGACATCTGGCTGTCGACGTCAGCGCCATCGATGGCCGTAATGTTGCTTGCCAATCTCTCCGGCCGTTCAATCGTAAACCTCTGCGGGAGCGTGGTGTCGCTGCACCGCATCTATACACCCCTAGAAAATACATCTCCCCGACGCCAT
>JAVRRP010000030.1:0-41140 GCA_036872775.1 Oleoguttula sp. CCFEE 5521
AGTCTGCAAAGGTAGGCAGCGTCACATGCCCTTTCCTGTCCAACAAACGAGGCTGACGTTCAGTAGATGTACAAGCGCCCGCCTTCAACACACCGACAGAAGACCAGATCACTTCGCCACAAGATCGATCGAAGCCGAACTTGGCATTCTTGAAACAGCACTTGTACAGGGAAGGACGGCTCACAGAGGAGCAAGCGCTATGGATTATCAACGGCGGTGCGCAGGTTCTGCGATCAGAGCCCAACTTGCTGGAGATGGATGCGCCGATCACAGTATGCGGAGACGTTCACGGGCAGTTCTTCGACCTGATGAAGTTGTTTGAAGTGGGTGGTGACCCGTCAGAGACGAGATACCTCTTCCTAGGTGACTACGTCGACCGAGGGTACTTCTCGATCGAGTGTGTGCTCTACCTCTGGGCGCTTAAGACGTGGTACCCGAATACGCTCTGGCTATTGCGCGGCAACCACGAGTGTCGCCACTTGACAGACTACTTCACATTCAAGCTCGAATGCAAGCACAAGTACAGCGAGCGGGTGTACGAGGCATGCATGGACTCCTTCTGCGCCCTCCCCTTGGCAGCTGTAATGAACAAGCAATTCCTCTGCATCCACGGCGGCCTCTCTCCCGAGCTCCACACCCTCGAAGACATCAAAGCCCTCGACCGCTTCCGCGAACCCCCGACCCACGGCCTAATGTGCGACATCCTCTGGGCCGATCCGCTCGAAGAATTCGGCCAAGAGAAGACGCAAGAGTACTTCATTCACAACCACGTCCGAGGCTGCTCCTACTTCTTCTCCTACCCCGCCGCCTGTGCCTTCCTCGAAAAGAACAATCTCCTCTCCATCATTCGTGCACATGAGGCGCAAGACGCCGGCTACCGCATGTATCGCAAAACGCGCACGACTGGTTTTCCATCAGTAATGACGATCTTCTCGGCGCCGAATTATCTGGATGTGTATAACAACAAGGCAGCGGTGCTGAAGTACGAGAACAATGTTATGAACATTCGGCAGTTCAACTGCACGCCGCATCCATACTGGCTACCGAATTTCATGGACGTTTTCACCTGGTCGTTACCCTTCGTCGGTGAGAAAATCACGGACATGTTGATTGCGATTCTTAATACTTGCAGCAAGGAGGAGTTGGAGGAGGAGACGCCAATGAGCTCAGCACCTTCGTCGCCACCTATCAATACATCATTGACTGGCATGGACCCAGATTCGATTGAATACAAGCGTCGCGCTATCAAGAACAAGATCCTCGCCATCGGCCGGCTATCGCGAGTCTTCCAGGTACTGCGAGAGGAGTCCGAGCGTGTGACTGAGCTGAAGACTGCTTCTGGCGGGCGACTGCCTGCTGGCACGCTCATGTTGGGAGCGGAGGGTATCAAGCAAGCTATCAATACTTTCGAGGATGCGAGGAAAGTAGATTTGCAGAACGAGCGGTTACCGCCAAGTCATGAGGAAGTGCGGAGGAGTACGGACGTTATGAGGGAAGAGGCTCTAAAGCGGGCGCGTCGGGATGCGGATAATGATCAGGAGCTGAAGGGAGTGGCGAGGCGGATTAGCATGTGAGTATTACTGTGGTCAATGTCTTGAATGTGTGTGAGCAAAGACGCTGACAACAACCAGGTCTGGTGGCTCGAGGCAGGCGAGGAAATGATCACGGCACTGGGCCTGAGTCGCGATACTGAGCGAGAAAGCCGTAGACCTGGTACATGGCTACAGCCGAGCAGCTGCCGCGGGAACAGCAGTGCTCAACGTAGTACCTCTCATGGTCATGCATGAGTACTCCACCGAGTCGTGGGCTTGCATTTGTGGGGGTGTGCGACGGTTTGTGGTATATACGGACAAGAGGTAATAAGATCTGTAACCTCCGTCACGATTTCCTTTCTTTCACAAGCTGCTTGGGCTCTGGACTCACGGTCGTAGGGCCTAAACTGCACACTGATCATGGCAGCTTGGTGATTGCATTTTCGGTACGATAAGTCTGCAGGAATTGACGTTCAAGGCAGCCATAGCAGTACTCAGGTCTCATTGACTACTCGTAACATTACCATGGGGCGTTCAGCGCTGCTGATGTGATCCGATCTCAGTCACTGCACCAAGCTACCATTTCTTCGCCCCTTACAGCCCCTGGAGGAGCTTGCTCACTAACCGCGACTCAACAACTCTTCCTCTATCTTCTGTCCATCAAGATCATCAGACTCGCTATCGTAGCTGCCAACGAAAACACCTGCGCATCGTTATGACGACTCCAGAAGAGCAAGAAGCTCTCGATCTCCACAACCACGGTACTCATCCCCTTCCCGCAAGACTGATCGATCTCTTCTCATCCCACTGACCTCATCCCAGCCCGCGAAGAAGTCGGCAACAAGCCCCTACTATGGCACGTCAACTGCGCCGCCGCCGCAGCGGCCTACGCGCAGACTCTCGCCAACGCGGACGCCGGGCTAGTGCACTCGAAGCAGCCTAAGAACGACGCTCGGCAGGGCGAGAATCTTGCTTCCAGTGAAGGGGAGCAGGGGAATCGGCTACTTTTGGCGACGCAGTTGTGGTATGATGAGAAGCCGAACTGGGATGGAGGACCATTTTCGGGGAATAACAAGGCGGAGCCGTATGTGGATGGGCATTACACGCAGGTACGTTCGCGATGGTGCGAGAGTGGTCGAAGCGCCGATGGCCTGAGTAACGTGGCACAAGAGCTGATGAACGCGTAGATGATCTGGGCCGAGACCACGCATGTCGGTATTGCTTCGGCGACGGCCGCGAGTGGTACGATCTACACCGTGGGGAGGTATTATCCTGCTGGAAATTGGATTGGGAAGAAGCCTGCTGAAAAGGTGGCGCCTCCTTCAGCGCCTACTCATCCGCAGTCTGGTGCAGGGATGAGGGGGGTAGCAGAAGAGCCACCTGAGGATGATGGTGGCGGGCAGGCAGGCGGCAGACCCGCGGCACCAAATCGCCCTGGCGGCTTCGGCGGAGGCCAGATGGGAGGTGGGTCTGGCATGGGTCGCAGTATGCCTTCAGGCATGACGCAACCTTGGACGCCGCCAGGAACGCCGTCTAGGATACCGCTGGGCATGCCGCGTCCAATCCCACCGCCCTGGGCTGTGGCAGAAAGGGTAATCGTGCACGGTATGCCGCCTCCAAGCCATCCCGACCACCATTTGTGCGTTGCGGTGGCAGCACGCGGTTGGTTGCATGCGACATTCCCCTTTCCACCGCATCCTGGCATGATGCGGAGATCACCGCCGCCATGGTGGCGGCCACCTCCTCGTCCGCCGATTTGGACGCCCTTTGGCTGGCGATGATCTGACTCTACAAGAAGAGGACGCCGAGAGCGATGTTGGATTGAGTGACAATGCGTATCAGTAGTCTGAGAGCAGCCCGATGCAGCTAGCGATCGGTGACTAGAGAAGCCTGGGTAGAGCTCGGAGTCCTGCGTACAAGCGATCAAATTGACTCAACATTGACCACGCTTTGATACTAGGTAGCCCATTACAAGCACACCTCATTGACTGCACGTTTCCGATGTCAATGTCTCCTGTCGACCACCCACATCAGCTTCTCCACCACTGACTCCTGACAGACCACTTCTCATCGCAATCATAAATCTGCACCATCATCTTCATCATCCTCATCACCGCACCCAGTGATCCATCAGCATGGCACCTCCCAACGCCGAAGAGCAAGAAGCGCTTGATCTACACAATCATGGTCTTTCTCCTCTTCCTGTCCGTAAACTCTTCTTCTCTGCTGATACCCTCCTAGCCCGCAAAGAAGTCGGCAACGCAGACCTCTTATGGCATGAACGAATGTTGATCGGTGCCGCATCCTGGGCTAAGACCCTCGCTGAGCGAGATTCCGGCATGCCGCCCTCCGAGCAACCCGACGGCCTCGCCAGATGCGGCGAGAACATCTACTGTTCCGGTGCAGGAATGCAAGGCAATCCTCGCCTCCTAGCAACGCAGTGCTGGTACGACGAGAAGCCGATGTGGCACGGCCAGCCCGTCACGGCGGAGAGTAAGGGAAGTAGCGAGGAGAAGCACTATACGCAGGTGGGTTGCAGTGCTTTCGAGGATGCCGGCCGTGCGACTAATGGGGTTTCGTAGACGATCTGGATGGAAACGACGCATCTTGGAATTGCTGCCGCGACCGCGTGGAGTGGATCGACGTATGTGGTTGGGAGGTACTGGCCGGCTGGGAACTGCATTGGGATGAAGCCCGCTGAAAAGGTCGCGCCGCCTTCGGCTCCGACGTTCCAGGGGGGTGGCGGTATGCGAGGTGGCGACGGCGGTGGTGGTATGGGTGGAGGTATGGTTCGACCTGGCGGCTTCGGTGGCGGTCAGATGGGCGGCATAAGTGGGATGCCTAGCATGAGCGTAATGACCAATGGCATGTGTAGCATGGGCGGCGGCGGTATGGGGGCTGTGAGCGGCATGAGCGGCATGACCGTGACGACTAATGGCATGGGTGGGATCACCGTTATGAACAACGGCATGCCTGGCACGATCGTCATGAGCAATGGGGAAGGTGGCATCAGCATTACAAGCAGCAATGGCGGAGGTTGCATGAGCTCAACGACTAGTGCGACTGGTCCGCGTGGCATGAATGTAAACACCAACATCAACGGAATGGGCAGTACGAGCGGTGGCATGATGCCAGGAATGATGGCCATGGGCGGGGTGCCGTTTGAAATGCCGCCCGGGATGCAGCGGTGGATGATGGGAGGAGCTCCGCCAGGTACGCGAGGGCCAACATCAGCATGGGGTGGACCTCGTCCATGGTCGGCGTTCGGCTAACGCTGACCTCCACATTGCGCAGCGGTTGACGCAAGCGTTGGAGAGGCTCTCGGAAGGAGTCTGGAATGCAACTCGGAGTTTTACAAGGCCCTTCATGTAGCGTGCGGACAGATCCCAGCACACACACAGTCTCGCCACGCCGCGCCCAGCATCAGCGCAAAACTCGCGCCTTCTGGTGAATCGCTGATCGGCCCTCGTTGCGTATGTATCAATGGATTGAGAGCCGGAGATGTGCGTCCTTCAGCATCGACATGCGAGAACACAGTTCTTCGTTTCGCGTCGGCCCATGTCAAGTACTTGGCTCGAGCGAATCGAGCCGGACATTGTAGCGTCATGCGATACGCTGTCGCCGCCAGTATTGCAGTACCAGATGTCTCATCCCACCAGGACTCATCACTGTAGTAATTGCAAAATAGCCCAGCCTCGTCGTCATCAGTGTTGATAGCGCCATCCAAGATCTCGCCGATCAAATCATCAAGGTTGTGGATCCCAGATCGTATGGTTTCTTTGCTCGGCCTCCAGCCGGAGATCGTGGCCCGCACACGAGCCATGCCGTGTGCAGCCCACCCAACACTTGTGCGACAGGTAGCATCAATCGTTCTGGCAGAGCCAATGACGTGCTGCCACAGCCCTTTCTGAGGCCAGTGATCGATCTTCATGACCTCTCTGTACAGTCTATGCTGCTCAATAGCCTCTTGCGTTAGGCTCAAGTCATTGTCAACTACGGCGTAGTACGCGAGGAATGGAGGGACATGCCGATGGCATCGGCCCATAGTTCTGTAACTTGAACGCGATAACTCATAGCGCCATTAGCGAATCTCGGAGCTTTTTGGAGGTGACAGTGCTTCTGCCTCCTGGCTGCACGTAGGTAAGTCGGATCCCTTTGCCCGAGTAGGATCGTAGCTACGCCAGGTGAAGCCAGATCTCCAACGCACAAGTCATTCTGGTACAGTGTGTCTCCTGAAGTGCGAATCTTGGGGTGCACCTAGCTCAGAGCGCGCTTGACATGCCTGCGCTCCGTGAGGGAAACTTGTCACCAGGAAGTGGATTTGTCGCGAGAACTGAGATCTCAGGATTATGGAGCTCAAGTAGAGCCTGGATGAGCGTACCATACTCCCAGTCATGGGCCGCCAGTCGTCTAGCCTGCATCTCTGCCCGACTGGGAAGCTGTAGTTGAAGTCAATTCTTTATGACGTCCCGTTCACATCGTGCTGCTGCACCGTCGAGGTCAAAACATTCCAGTAGATCGCTGCAAATGCCACGAGCAATGCCACTGCTACAGGTGCGAGCTGCAAGCTTGCGTTCCAGGTCTGTGGCTTGGCCCAGGAGAACATATTGTTGTCATGGCGTAGGCTAGTGCCACTATTGCGTTTGTCCACGGAGATAGGGACGCCTGTCGACCGAGCAGCTCTAGACTGTAACTGTGTCGCAGTTCCTTGCTCGCTAGTCGTCATGGTCACGTTTCCTGTGGCGGGTTTGGCTCGTTGGTAGATTACGATCGTGGTGATGGTATTATTCTCGGGCTAAACCGTGCAGCAGCCTGACACAGTTCCAAGGTTCACCGCAAAGGCGCGTCAATCAGTAACGTACACCCCTCATTCTCTCACATCGTGCTATCAGGATTCATGTGTATGATGTCCTGTTCGAGGAGCGGGTTTGATGATGTGAGGCAAGCAGGGCGGCCGCTCCCGCTTCCAGATGCGGACCTCACTGGAGATTTTCCGAGGAAAACCAACACGAGCACGACTCACTCATGTGACATTGACGATACTGGTGTGGGCCAGGATTGCATGAACATGATGGCAGACGAAACACTTTCACATCGTGCTTTCGCGGGCTCCACAGCCTTCTCTCAATTTCGCAAAGATCGACTTGCCATCGCTATTGGCGCGCGACGATTGCAAGCGATATGGGTACACTATGTTGCCTCATACAAGCAGCTCTTGACAGAGCAGATAGGCGTCTTGGAGCAGCTCCTCGAGTATGGATCGTATCCGGATACAGGCGATGAACTGCATAACGTCTGCCTCCAAGCCATTAACAGTGGCGCAACGCCGCAGGACTCGCATACATTGCTGATGTTTATCACTCCACGACCGGGGACTATTTCGCCATGGAGCTCGAAAGCGACGAGTATTGCGCAAGTTTGTGGACTCGAGGAGTCAGTGAAGCGGATCGAGCGAGGGATCGTGCTAGCTGCGACCTTTGATGGCGAAGCTCCAATGCACAGCATCTCGTCGGCCGATGCATTGTATGATCGTATGACCGAGAGCCTTAGCCGAGAATCACCTGATGTAAACGCTATGTTTGCACAGCACTCGCCGAGTCCATTGCAAAGAGTGCATCTGCAGCGTGACGACAGCAACCCAAAAGCTGCCTTCGATGAGGCAAATCGCACTCTCGGTCTGGCTCTGGATGACTCCGAGATCGAATACTTGATTGAAGCGTACACCAACCAGCTACAACGAGATCCCACTGACGTTGAATTGTTCATGTTTGCGCAAGTCAATTCCGAACACTGCAGACACAAGCAGTTCAACGCAGACTGGACGATCGATGGCAATGCAAAGAGTCAAAGTCTCTTCAGCATGATTCGCAATACACACAAGAAACACCCTCAACAAGTCATCAGTGCATACAGCGACAATGCTGCAGTCATGAAAGGCGAGCCGGGCTCACACTGGGCGCCTGATAACGCAAGCGGAGAGTGGCGGCAGACCAAAGAAGTCGTCCACTATCTTGGCAAGGTAGAGACGCACAACCATCCGACTGCCGTCTCACCCTACCCAGGAGCAGCAACCGGTTCTGGCGGTGAGATCAGAGACGAGGGCGCAGTGGGGAGAGGGTCGAAGCCAAAGTCGGGACTCACTGGTTTCAACGTGTCAGATCTGAATATTCCAGGGCATCGACAGCCGTGGGAGCTTGACGTCGGGAAGCCCGCGCATCTGGCAAGCAGTATCGACATCATGCTCGAAGCGCCCATCGGCAGTGCGGCATTCAACAACGAGTTCGGGCGACCCTGCACGACCGGCTACTTCCGAACGCTGCTTACGAACGTGCCCACGCCAGCGGGTGGTACTGAGCTTCGTGGTTACCACAAGCCGATCATGCTGGCTGGAGGTGTAGGCACTGTCAGACCCCAGCATGCTCTCAAGGACAAGGAAATGGTCAGTCCAGGGGCTCATCTGGTGGTCATTGGCGGACCTGCAATGCTCATCGGTCTTGGAGGTGGCGCTGCATCGAGTATACAGTCTGGTGAAGGTAGCGTTGACTTGGACTTTGCTAGTGTGCAACGCGGCAATGCGGAAGTGCAGAGACGCGCACAGGAGGTCATCAATACATGTACCTCACTCGGACCTGATAGCCCTATACAGTTCATACATGATGTGGGCGCTGGTGGCTTGTCGAACGCATTGCCTGAGCTGGCCGAAGACTCGGGCTATGGTGCCCGTTTCGAGTTGCGAGAGATTGACAATGCAGACAAGAGCCTCAGTCCGCTGCAGATCTGGTGTTGTGAGGCCCAAGAACGGTATGTTATGGCCATCGCGCCAGATCGGCTGCATCTCTTCATCAAGATCGCGAAGCGCGAGCGATGTGGATACTCGGTGGTCGGTAAGGCAATGCGCGAGAAGCGACTGGTTCTAACGGACAGAGACTCGAAAGACGAGCCAACACCCATCGATCTGCCTATGCCGATCTTGTTCGGCAAGCCGCCGAAGACGCACAGAGTTGTGGATTCTCGGAAGCTCACGCTGCCAGCTTTCGATAGCTCACTCACGACATACCTTCCAAGCATTGACAGTGAAGCAGTCTTGAGCCATGCTGTCGATCGCGTCCTGGCTTTACCGTCAGTGGGCTCGAAATCCTTCCTCATTACGATCGGCGATCGCACAGTTGGTGGACTTACTGTCCGCGATCAGATGGTGGGCCCTTGGCAGACACCCGTAGCGGACGTCTCCGTGTCAGCGACATCACTGACACCCGGCATCACGACTGGCGAAGCCATGGCGATGGGCGAGAAACCGACGCTTGCGCTTATATCGCCGGCTGCATCAGCTCGCATGGCTGTCGCAGAGGCATTGATGAACCTCGCCGCTGCCAGTCTACCGAACAGGCTGAGTAGAGTCAACCTGTCCGCGAACTGGATGGCAGCGAGCAGTCACCCTGGCGAAGGCGCGAATTTGTACGAGGCTGTTGAAGCAATCGGCATGCAACTCTGCCCAGAACTCGGCATCAACATTCCTGTCGGGAAAGACTCGATGTCAATGAAGACGAAGTGGGACGGCAAGGAAGTCACTGCGCCTCTTTCTCTGGTCATCTCGGCGTTTGGACCTGTGAACGATATTAGCAGCACATGGACGCCCACGCTACGAAGAACGGAGGACGTTGGTGAGACGGTGCTCATGTTCATCGACCTGGCTGCAGGCAAGAAGGCCATGGGAGGATCTGCGATTGCTCAAGTCTTTGGTCAAGTAGGGAACGAGGCGCCTGATGTGCGAGACACGGACTTCATCAAGGACTTCTATCACGCTGTCGAGCAGCTCCATGAGTCAGATATCGTACTGGCATATCATGATCGATCTGACGGCGGTCTGTTCACGACACTCGTTGAGATGATGTTCGCGGGTCGGCGCGGCGTTAGCATAGCGCTCGACAAGATCACTAAATCTGGACGACCGCAAGATGTCATCGAGACGCTGTTCAACGAAGAACTCGGGGCTGTCTTCCAGATCCGTAAAAAGGACGAGAACGAGTTTCGAGGCTGCTTCGCTCCACTAACTCCGATTGCTATTGGTACCATCTCTCCGCAGCCTACACAAGACCTGGCCATCTACTACGGTGCGACCCGTTTATATCGTGCTCCGAGGGTTGAGCTACAGGAGAAGTGGTCGCATACTTCATGGGCGATGCAGCGCCTACGAGACAACCCAGCGTGTGCTGATGCAGAGAAAGAGAACATCGACAACAGTCAAGATACTGGACTGCAATACAAGCTTACCTTCAGTCCGAAAGACAACATACTGCCGTCGACCTCATGGCTAACATCCCAGATCAAAGCCAAGCCACGCGTTGCTATATTACGAGAGCAAGGCGTCAACGGACAGGCAGAGATGGCTTTTGCCTTCTCCGTTGCTGGCTTCACACCAGTCGACGTGCACATGACAGACATTCTCTCTGGTCGTGTGAGTCTAGCTGCTTTTACTGGTCTTGCAGCATGCGGTGGTTTCAGCTATGGTGACGTCCTCGGCGCCGGTCAGGGCTGGGCAAAGAGTGTATTGCTACACGACAACACACGACAGGAGTTCAAAGCGTTCTTCGGACGAAAAGATACATTCGCACTTGGCGTCTGCAACGGATGTCAATTCCTGTCGCGACTGACTGAACTCATACCCGGCGCTGAGAGCTGGCCCACCTTCGAGCGCAACGTCAGTGAGCAGTACGAAGCTCGAGTCTGCATGATCGCGGTCTCCGATCCGCCTGGCAAGACGCCGAGCGTCTTCTTACACGGCATGCATGGCTCCTACCTGCCGATCGTCACTGCGCATGGCGAAGGACGTGCCACCTTCCCTTCGACTGGCACTGCCACGTCACCACAGTCTATCATTGACCAGGGCCTGGTCAGCATGCAATACGTGGACAACAATCTCAAGCATACGGGAAGATACCCTTACAATCCCAATGGCAGTCCGCTGGGCATCACTGCTGTGCGTACGCCCGATGGCAGAGTCATGGCGATGATGCCGCATCCCGAGCGAACGATCTTGAAGGAGGTCAGCAGCTATATACCCAAGGAGCAGGCGAAGGAGTGGGGCGAGTTCGGACCCTGGGTGAGGATGTTCAGGAGCGCACGGAGATGGGTGGGCTAGGCTCTCTTGCTTTGGGAGCTGCCGAAGACCCAGCGCTATTTCAAGCAGCTCATGCGTTATCAAATTCCAACCATCAACCTCCGAATGCTATTCGGCTTCCCCTCATTTCAGTGCATCACCGCTCAGTACATGACACACCCCGCGAACGCCGCTCTCCCCAACTTCTTCCTCACCACCTTTAGACTCTTCTCCCGCGCACTGATTTCCTCACTGCCCGCCTTACTCCGTCTCTGCTTTTGGCACTCTCGTATCCTCCTGTGCACCTCTCTCAATTTGCTCCTCTCCATGTCTTCAACATCGCTTGCTACGAGTGGATGGCAGATGTAGATCGAATCGAAGGGCTGATGTGTGAGAGTGACGTTCAGTTGGTCGTGAAAGATATTGCCACGGCCAATGTCTTGAGCTTCGCCATAGATCGTGAGCTCGTGGGTAGTGAAGTTGTGGGCTCGGACCGTGATATGACGGCGGAATGCCATAAGAAAGGAAGTGAGGGCGGGACGAAGCAATACAATCAATTCTGGGCATAAGCTTTGATATTAGATAAGTGTATCACTTACATATTTGTGCCAATTTAGTACTGTTGTGAATGAGATCTGGTAGCACATTGACGCCTGCTGTACATCGGCGCACACGACACGCGCTCTGGACCTGTACCTGCGTGGGAACTACAGTCTGATGGATTCCAAAACCTTGGAGACGTTCTCAGAACTCGCAAGAGACTCGTCAAACGACACTTCCGGAGTGTTCGGCGAATGCGGGGACTCGACTTGAAGGATTGCCTGGATATCATGACAGTGGGATCTCGAGGTCTGCAGGATGTGAAATTGCCGTGAGTACAAGTCGGATCTTCTCGCCGGCATCGCAATTACATGGATTCTGTCGAGGACCACAGTCTGAGAGCATGTCCATCGTATCTCGGTCGCAGCTTACAGTACTTCCGACATGGCGGTCTAAGCCGGATCACACAAGCAGCGGATATCGGCAAGACTAGCGGCAATCCTCCTGACTCCTCTGTCAAGTAGGCGAGGGGGGCGTAGACTGTGGCACGCTCCAAGATACCCGCCGTCGTTGACGGCATGGACGGCATTGGAGCATTTTCCAATGCTCAATGCCCCGTATCTCGTGTGGCTCACGTCCACCATTGCCAGCTGTGTCCGACGCGGACATTTCTTTGCCCACCGTAATCGAGGATCAGGCATGCGCATCGAGGCAGAGGAATATGAAGCGAAAGTCTCGTTGGTTCACATCATCAGCAGATTGGCAGCAGAGCACAGCTGAGGCTTGCAGTGTCAGGCGATGTTGGACCCCCGCGAACAAGTGCTCGTGCAATGGCCCGATGGTCAGATAGTAGGACAGGGAGTACCAGCAGATGGTCGGAAGTGGTTATGTGTCTTGCGGACCGATCGGCAGAGGAGAATACATGTTATAAGCCACTCGTACGGTTGCATCCAGCATTCAGGCACGAATGCAATAGGTGAGCTTGGTGAACTGGAAGGACGAGGCGATCCACGTGGTGATTCTACAATGGATCTCACCGCCGTTGCCAAGATCAGAAGCGAGTGCCAAAACTCTAAAGTTGTTTCCCGCCCCACTGGTCTGGGCCCAGGTCGTGAAGGCTGACTGTCAGAACGGCTTTGCTGCGCGCGCATGCGCACTTTGCAGAAGGCTGACATGGATGACCCTTCAACCCAGCTAAAGCAAATCCGGGCACTGCTGATCTTGCAGGATGCGTTATGCAGCTTGGCTTGAGCCATCCTTCCCGCTTCGTTGGGAGCACTGATCGATACACAACGCTCGAGATCTCACGCCACGAATATCGAGGCTTCCATAGCGTGAGGCAGGACTTACAGTACTCTGGCTAGGACAAGCGAGAATACGAGCATGAGGCTTCCACGGAAAGCTTCCTCTGCCCTACACGCATCAGGCCCGGCAATAACTTCGATATTTCGGTTACCTGCAGATCGCGTGGCTTTGACAGTCCTTCGACGTGGCAGATACGATAGTACATTCCGTGCAGGATCTCGGAACCCACGAGCGCTAGCAAATGATTCGTCGAGTTCCTGCGGCATACGTCCATCGATTGAGTCAGCTACGTCGGCTTGGCCCCGATTAAAGAAGCAACAGCTGCGGCTCTCTCGCCTACTCACATGCATCACTGGCTGCTCAAAGTCGTGCGGCGGTCCCACCTACATGTATGCTGACTTGTCAGCCCATGCAGGCTAGCATGTCCACTTTGAGTGACTTCGCATGCGCCGCACGAGGCTGGGCTTGAGGGCGTGCCGCCTAGGAATAGCAATGCCACAATCCATCGAAGTTGGCGTAGCCGTTGCAATGACCAAATTCTGGACAAGCTGCGAGCTGCACCTAAGCATCGTAAGTATGCTTCTCAGCATATAATAGGGATCTTAGCATCTCTAGCGCTCTGGCATCCATAGCCTCCAACTACTAACGTACATCATGTTCCTTGACTTGAGCAGGTCTGCGATCTTTGCGCTAGCTCTGTTTGATCTCGCATCCGCTGCAAATTATGACTTCGACATTGGCTGGGTCAACACCAATCCCGACGGAAGGCAGCCCAGGCCCGTGATCGCTATCAATGGCCGCTGGCCAAACCCCGAGATACGAGTGAGCAAGGGCGAGACTATCTTAGTCAATGCTAAAAACAACCTCGGAAACGAGTCGACAAGCCTGCACTGGCATGGGTTCTTCCAACGCGACAACAACCAGTATGATGGGCCTGTAGGCGTCACTCAGTGTCCAATACCACCTGGTAGCTCCTTCCAATATGAAGTCAAGGCGACACGTCCCGGGACGTACTGGTGAGTCTCAAAGTCTCATTGGCGCAACATCAGGTCACTGACGGATATCTAGGTACCACTCGCACTCGGCAGGACAATCTGGGGACGGACTTCGAGGTCCGCTGATCGTCGAGGATCCAGACTCACCGTACAATGATGACATCGACGATGAGCTACCGGTAATGACTCTGTCCGACTGGTACCACGATCAAATACCGCCGTTGATCGACTTCTACCAGTCGACGACCGCGAATCCTGATGGTGGCGAGCCAGTGCCGTACTCGTTACTGATGAATGATGCGACGACTGCCCAGTTCAAGGTGAAGCCCAAACGCACCTATCTACTGCGTATCATCAACGTGTCTGCGTTCGCCCAGATCTTTCTGGCCATTGATCAGCACAACATGACAGTAAGACGCAGAAGCCCAGGCTAGGATGGGCACGCTTCCGAGACTGACTTCCTTAGATCATCGAAGCCGACGGGACCTATACGAAGCCCATGACAGTGCAACATCTGTACATCTCGACCGCTCAGCGCTACTCGGTCCTCATCCGCACTCACGACAAGGCTACGCAAAACTTCGCCATCCTTGGCATGATGGACACAGGCGCCTTCGATGACGTACCCGGCTACCTTGATACTAATGTTACGGGACATCTAGTCTATGACTCGGAGCTGCCTTTGCCGTCCTCCCCATCGGTCCCAGTGTGGCAACTCATCGATGACCTGGCATTGGAGCCAATTTCAGCACGGAAAGCACTCGGTCCAGTCGACCACAAAGTCGCTCTAGATCTCGATTTCTTCACCGATTTCAACGAGAATCGCGCTGGCTTCAATGGCATTACATATGTGCCACCGCTCGTGCCGACTTTGTATACAGTCTTATCCGCGCCAAAAGATGTCGTCCAAGACGCGAGAATCTACGGAAACCACTCCAACTCCTACGTTCTCAAGAAGAATGAGATAGTCGAGGTCACGATCGTAGGCACGCACTAGACAGCTTAGAAGCGGCCTTAGCTGACCTTGATTCGCAGACGAACTCTGATGACGGGTTCCACCCATTGCATATACACGGCCACGCACCTCAGATCATATCGCGCACGACTGTGCCCGTCCCTGCCGGCGCTGTCGTCGACTCTAGTGGCATCACGCATTCGGATAGTAACCCCATGAGACGTGATGTCTGGATGCTGGCGCCGAATGGTGCCACTACCATCCGCTTCAAGGCAGACAACCCTGGCGTCTGGCTTCTGCATTGTCACAGTGAGTCGAGATCGCCGTATAGTATCGAAATTGTACTGACTTTTCGGCAGTGTCCTGGCACCGCAAGTCAAAACATCCCTGAATTTTGGTAGAACAAGACTTACTGACTTTTACTAGTGGACGCCGGTCTATCAATGACGTTCATCGAGGCACCGAAGGTGCTCCAGAATCAGCAATCTCGCATTGATCCGGCCATGAAGAAGCTGTGTGCGGCGCAGAAAATTTCGACGGTGGGCAATGCTGGTGGGAACAGCAAGGATTGGCTCGATCTTTCGAATGCGCCAACGACGGCCACGGGCAGACACGGAGCTCTGTACCCTTAATAGGCGCACGTCGTTACTATTTCCTCATCGTACGCGGTCGTACAGCGTATTATATAGAATCGCAAAATGAATCCGGGTGACATGTATAATCCAAGTAGAAGGCCCCTTGTCGTGCCCCTTGTAATCCAGCCACCGTGAAAGGCCGCCGTAAAGTATTTGTCTTGGCGCTCACGTGGCAGCGCGTCGCGAATTCGGGATTAAGCTTTTTCGAACCCCACGTCGCGTGCCGCAAGCACTTCACCATATGTTGGACTACACAACCTCACAAACCTTGCTCCCTGCTTGACGGGCCTCATGCTCACCACCCAGTATGGCTTCTGTGGTGGAGAACAGCACGGGGAGTACTTCGTTGGACTTCTCACTGTTGCAGCAACAACTTCTCGAGGTATGCGGGCGAAATGTGACCTGTGCTGCACGACGCTACTGACGCAACTATCCCTGCAGCATCATCAACATGAACCTTCTTTGGCGGCCTCAGTGCATCGATCTGCGATGGCGCTTTTGCCTGAGGCGACCATTGAGTCCGCAAATTGTCAGGATGATACGGATGCACGACAGCGGCAGGACGATCACGACACGAGTGGCGAAGAGATCGCGGAGGCGACGACAACGTCGCGTCCGCCACGTCTGATCACCAGTCATAGCGCGCCACCAAACGCAGATGCGGACAATATGGCAGCGCACATCTCATCTCAGCGATCATGGCGGACCATGAGGCGGGCGATCTCGTTGCATGGGGACGAGTACGGCGACACGCAGTCGGACTCGCAGATGGTTCGCGACTTCACAGAGTCCATCTTGCACGCAGACGTCACTCCGAAGAAGGTAGTCTTCAACTACAGTGCAGACATCCCGCCTGGCGAGAACACATACAACACACTGGCCCACGTAGAGGCGGTGGATGGCCTGGGTGCAGAGCAAAGTGACCTAGTGGACCTTGAGAATGCACTACCGCCCCCAACATCTCCTGGCGGCAGGTCTACGACTTCCGATATCGAGGAGGAGCTGCTCCAAGGCCCAGAAACGCAATCACAGCTTGTCAACGGGAGTGCTATAGCCGGGGATCGCTTCCCAAACACACCTTCACTGGCTGGAAGCAAGCGGCGTCGAAGCGGAGAGATGCTGACCTCGGAACCCGGGACTTCTAAGAAGACTCCCGGCTTCTCCCAGGTTTTTGGCTTTCAGTCGAAAGCGCCAACTATCACGGCAACGCAGCTTTTCGCGCAGACTCAAGCGCCGTCGTCTCCTATGCCGAACGCACCACGATCCGATCCTGTGCTCACGCGCCCTTCGCCTGGGACGGAGCAGGTGCAGCTGTACTCGTCGCCTGGAATGTTCAATTCATCACCCGCCTTGACTATGCATCAAACGTCGATGTTCCTTGCGAACGAGCCAAGAGAGCAATACACAAGCATGCGTGAATCGCAAGAGAGGCGCGCTGCTCGCATACGACGAGAGCAGGAGCTGAAGAGGCTATATGCACTCAATGGCAACGATGAAGATTTAGAGCATGAAGACGAGCATGATGCAGACACGCAGCAGCGACGACTGGAGCGCAAGCGATTGCAGAAAGTCCTCAGTGACCAAGCGATGGCGAGTTGGAACGCATTGGGAGCGCCTGTGCGACCCGGTTCGCGACCCTCGTCAAGTCGGAGGACGACGGCCACGATTGACTTGGTCACGCCCGCGACAACGAGGAAGAACGTGCAGTTCGAGCTGTCAGATGTCGAGAACGTGACAGATGAAGAACAAGAAGAGATTGAATTGCCGATAGAAGTTGAAGATGCACACGATGGGGAGGGTGTGCTTGATGAAGAGGAACATACGAGCGAGAACGGAGACGATATCTACGACGAATTCGGAGAGACCGTCTTAAGAAGTCAGCGAGACCCAGAGGACATCGATGACACTGAAATGCCAATAGACGAAGCACAGCCAATGGAATTGTCTGAGGATGTCTCGTTACAGGAGGGAGTGGAATGGCACAAGGAAATCTTGCAGCCTGTTGACGGCAATCACGTTCATACAGCGGTGACGGGAATCACGACTACACAGCTGTCAGCGATTGCTGACTCTCAGCCTGATCGCTTGGCAAAGCCCCGTACAGCAGCTTCAGACAGACCTGCAGGCAGCGCACAGATTTCGTCTTTCGTGCCTGGTTCGCAGTATGCTGGCGCAGCAGAACAATCTGAAGCTCGAGATCCGATGAGAATCCCGGACTCCACGAACAGGCCAGTCTCAACCCAACCAGTCCTGTCGCGAGAAGCAAGTGATCTGGGCAAACTTCCGTCTAGTCCGCCGGTCCTTATGGGCAGCCGCAAGAGTGACTCTCCTGAGGCAATGCACTCTTCCCTAGTGACGACTCCCGCCCGACCAGTGACACGCGGCCGTATCAGCGGCGATCACACCGAGGTGCCGGAGAGCGACATGCCAGAACCTGGCGACAGCGACGCAACAAAGGCCACGTCGATCTTCGAGACTGCTGCAGAGACCAATGATGCACCGATGTTCTCCACCGCGCCAACGCATTTGTCATCGCAACCTACGCCACTTAAGCCCAGTCTGGCCAAGCAGCTCTCCAGAGCCTCTGCATCGCAGCAGAGTAGCATGCCTACGCCACTGAAGGCCGCGGGAGTGCGCCGTTTTGCTGACATCGCAGCCGATCCGTCTCCAGCTGGCAACGGCAGTATGTTGGACTTCGAAGCAATCATGGGCAATGTGTTCACTGCGGCTGACCAGGAGTACACTGATCTACTGTCAAGTCCGCAAGATGTGCAACATGCGAAGAAACGGAAGCTGACTCCGAGCGTGTCGTCGAGGAGGGCGACAAGGCAGATGTCTGCGATGATGGCAGCAGAGCATGACGTCCAACAATTCGCCGTTGAGGCGCTGCAGCAGCCAGTGACGGTGCCCGCACAGCTCATGCAAGAAGAGCATGCACTTGAAACTACGGCATGTGCCCAGGCGCCGACATCATCGCTGCTGTCCTCTCCACCTGCGTCTGCAATACCGCTGGAGGCTGTGAATGTGCAGAACAGCGCAGGTTGTGCTGTTCCAGCGAGCACACCAGATGACAGTGGACTTCCTGGCACCCCCGAAAGCACGAGGCGGCGCGAGCAGGAAGGCGCGAATGCAGCAAGCCAGCTTCCGGCTCGGCGAGGCTCGCGAAACGGCAAAGGGACCAAGCTGAGTGGGACTGGCCGTAAGACTGCTGTCTCGCGTATGCTGGGTGAGCAGGCAAAGCCGGCAAAGGTGCCGGCGAAATCGGTCGCGTTGCATGTACCGCATAAGACTCGCGAAGTAGACGATGTCGATAGGAACAGCGCAAAATCTGAGATCGCCGAAAACGACGCTGCTGAGATCCACGACCACGCAATGACTGGTGTTCAACCAGATCTGAACGAGGCTCCCCGAACTGCGACAGATGAGCTCCCAGGTGTCAAGGCACCCCACCGCGTCTTAGCCCTGTTTCGGGTGGGGAAGTACAATGCGTACTACCCAGCTACTTGGCTCGAATCATCTGCAGATGGTCACAGCTATCACGTACGCTTCGACGATCAGACTGAGCTATGGGTGGACGGTAGAGAAGTACGCGCACTTGACTTCAGGGTTGGCGATACCGTCAAAGTGGACTTCACGGGCTTCGCCGGCAAGACTTGGCTGGTGAAAGAGTATGGTCCGCTGGCAATATCGGCGAATGATCGCGAGAATGGTACTGATGTCTTCGATCACGTGACACTGAAAGTCCAGGCGAGAGCAGCTATCCGCAGCAGCATGGCCGTCGATGGTCCTTTCGCGATAGGTGAGGGAAAGCTTGAAGAAATCCTGATCACCAACATCAAGCTGCCTCACACGTTGTTCGCTCAGCTTGACAAGCGTGTCTTTACGCCACCGACCGACGACTTCAAGGCCCGGACTAGGCTGGCGACTCCGACAACGAGTGAGTACAACTCAGGGTCAACAACGCCAACATCTCGATCACGCCGTACAGGCGTGTCAGGGTTGAAGTCTGCCGGCCTGCAAACCTCGCGGCTGCGTGAAGGCTCCATCGCGTCTTCAAACGGGCGTCTCAGCTCGGGTGTGTTCTCTGGCATGGCATTTGCTATCTCGTACGCCCAGCACGAGACTGAGAAGGCTGAGATCACGCGGCTAATCCGCCACAATGGCGGTCACATTCTCGAAGAAGGCTTCGACGGACTGTTTGCTTCGCCTCTTCTAGATGAGCCTACGACACCATCGAAGGGCTCTCCTAAGAGGCCGACGAGTACACCAGGTTCAGCCCTGCGACTAAAGCCTGAGTTCGCGGATCTCGGCTTCGTCGCTCTCATCGCGGACAAGCATAGTCGCAGAGCGAAGTACGTGCAGGCTCTGTCACTTGGAATACCTACATTGCATGGCCGATGGGTGTTGCACAGTGTTACACAGGCACCCAAAGCTGCAAAGCCCATCTCTTGGTCGCGCTATCTCCTCCCTGCTGGCGAGTCGGCATATCTCAGCGGTGCCGTACGCTCACGCACGCTCTCGCCCTACCCAGTCAGTACCGCACGCTTCGCTGACACACTCGCCGCACGCGACCTACTTCTCGACGGCGCTGGAGTGCTATTAGTAGCTTCCGGGAAGAGCAAGGCTACTTGGGAGCGACGCAGGACTTACGCCTTTCTCACTCTAGCTATTGGAGCTGGTAATGTGCAACGCGTCAATGATCTCAAAGAGGCCAAAGCGCTGCTTGCTAGTGACCCTAGGAAGTGGAGCTGGGTGTATGTCGATAATGAGAAGGTCAATGAAGCAGCTGAGGTGCTGTTCGGCAACAGTGGAGTTAAGAGGAAGAGAGACGAGACTGGCGCGAAGAAGAAGGCACAGGCAGTGCTGAGTGCCGGTACTGATGGGGTCAGGGTCGTTGGCGACGAGTTCGTGGTGCAGAGTCTGATCTTGGGTGGACTGGTGGAGTAGAGCGATCGGCTGTCAATTGGCTGTAGCTGGATGATAGTTGGGTCCGTGATGTGGTTCACTGTAATACCCGGTGTGCGTACTAGATGTCACCAAAGATATCGACGCGGGCAAAGGGGGCACGGCACGTGAAGCGCGAGTCATGGCAGTGGAACCGAATCTCAAAGTCGATCAAGCGCATGTTTCTTGTGATACTTGGTACGCCCCTTCGCCGTACATCATTCCCTCTCATTGCTCTGGAATCCATTACGTCGCTGCAGGCCTTTTCGCAATGACTAGTTGTCTTCATGATCTGTGGATAGCCTTGGGAGGCCTGCATACTTCCTCGACTTCCAATACATTGCTGGCAATCTGCACGCGTCCTGAATAGCACCACAGGCCTCGAGATGTACGGCGTTGGCATATGGCATCGTCCAGGGGCTAGGGTCGACGTTGTGACATGCTGAGATGATGCTAATCTACGTTTGATGTAGTAAATCACGTAGTGAAGACACTTGAAAGGAAATTCTGGCTACCTAGGCTGGCAAAAGCACTCATCAAACCTTCACATCCACATGCGTGGCATGGACCTTCTCGACAGCAGAGTAGCTTTCGCCTTCCACGATAGGTTCTCCGGCCTCGATGACCTTGTCACCAAATGACGCTGCGATTTCTTCCAAAGTCTTGCCGTTCGCTGTGGCGCCGCGGACGGCGATGTCAGTACTGCTCTGCCAATCTTTAGTATGAAATAAGCTTGGTACTCACTTTCACTGCGATAGGCCAGTATCATGTCTTTGAGTCAGGAGTAGAATGGCAGTACTTACGGGAAGAACATGTGGACGATGACGAGATAACAAGCACAGCATGCGACAAACACGTAATAGTAGTTCTCGTGGATTTTGCCGAAAGCTGTCGGGCCAGCCTAGGTGACTGTGTCAGCAGTGCTTCACATCCATGAAACCACGCATGGGAGACATACTGCCCACATTGACGACATAGTGCGCCACTGCCGAAAGACCCACCATCCTGCTGCGGATGGACATGGGCACCACTTCCGCTCCATAAAGCCAGGTCACGCTGTTGATGAGAGCATCTGGCTAGGGGTCAGTGTCTTCCCGGTACAAGCCATCTAGGATCGTTCATACAATAGCAGATTACAAAGACAAAGATGCCGACGACAGCGAACGCTTTGCCGACTCTGTTATTCGTGTGCTGAAATTCCCTCTGCATCACTGCACAGTAAATTTCCGTGACGATCACACACGAGAGGCCGGCGAGCAGCATCCTACATAGAGGTCAGAGTCAATTCCCTGCAACAGCTGGGAGACACTTACTTCCTGCGACCCCACCCGTCAGGGAGATAGTTGATTGCAATAACGTTAGATACAAAGGCGCAAGTTCCCCAGACGGCGGCAAGCGCTAGGATAGTCTGTGCCTCAATGCCTAGCGACTTGTATAGCGTAGCTGATGCACGCGGTTAGTACGATCGACAGGGAGTCACAAAGGATGCTCACTCTGATAGTACTGCAGAAAGTCAGTCGAAGATCAGCTGAACGAGAGCGAGATATGTACCTGGATCACATTCACACCGGTCACGCACGTGAGGATCTGGACGGCGATGCACCTGATGGCTGGTCAGCGCACGTTACGTCGCGCTCGATTGTTAGAGCACCCACACGGAGACACGTCGCCTATATAGCGTCCACATTTCGCCAAACGTCAGGATCTTCCTCTGCCTCTCGTATTCGATTTGAGCATGCATGGCCCCGAATTCTCTCTGCACTTCGTCCGACTCGAGGTCGCTGCGGATGCGCGCAAACACATGTTTTGCTTCGTCGACCTTACCCTTCTGGACCAGCTGGCGTGGACTGTCGGGCATGTATGTGGACAATCCGATGAACAAAATAATGCCCCATGGCAGTTGCATTGCCAATGGTAGACGCCATTCGATCGCCCCATATGGCGCATAGCCACATGCATAGCCGATCCAGTTCGCGGTCATGGTGCCAGAGGAGAGACCTACTCCGCCCAGCCCGCCTATGAACCCTCGAGTCTTTGTGCTAGAGATCTCCGAGAGGTACACTGATACTGTGCCACTGATTGCGCTGTTGAGTGACCGTGTCAGCTCTTATACGACACGGACGACACTCTCGCAATGGATCTTACCCCACAGCTATTCCCGCCAGGATACGGCCGACCAGGAACATAGGTATGTTCTGTGCGGCTGTCTGTACGACGCATCCTATGGTAACCAGTATGCAGCAAAGCTGCATGAAGCGTTTGCGGCCGAGGCGATCGGCTATAAGGATTTGAATGCATGCTCCGATTGCTTCTCCGGCGATATAGGTCGAGACGACCTATAACAGGTGTCAGCAAATGAGACGCTTTCCCCAGGAGGAATACATCGTACCGCTCCTGTGATGCCATTCGATCGGTTGCCCATGAAGGCCCTCCAGCTCGGGTGTGCAATCGCTGAGAGCGTTAGGACGTCGGATCATTCGCTTCATATCATGCACTTACTAGTGGTCGCAATGCCGGTATCGAAGCCCTGATCGTTGCGTATCAGCAAGCTGCAGCATGTATACCGACCATGCAGCATACGTAGAGAAAGGTGCCGATCGAGGCTGTTATGCCGACGATCAGCGCGAATCGGTCTTCGAACATTCTCGATGCGTCTGTTTCGACCACGATGCTGGAGGTCTGATGCGACTTCGATGTCGAGACGAAACAGCTGATCAGGCGCGCTGTCTTGCGCAGCAGTGGATGCGCCAGCTATGAGGTCCGCGGTCGTGAATACTAATGGTCTCTCGTGTGCAGGTGTCGCATGCGCCAGCTAAGATCTTCCGGTGTAATGATCTGCCTTGGGTTGGCTTCTCACGCTAGGCTGGCGTTGCAATACCGCTTCGAGTTGCTCCGAAGAGGGTACACCCGCGGTGTGATCATGAACCGTACCTGTCCCGGCCAAAAGTGCCACCATCCTCTTCAGACCAAGCACGAGGCGGAACGTAATGTGTACGCTTACTATGCGCCACGACAACTTCCCGGGTGTGCGTCCACGACCAATTCGTCGAGACTATTTCGAATAATCCACAGCTCTGGCAATTATGACAACCAACGGAATACGTCCGAAAGGACTGGAGAGCAACAAAGCGAAGGCGATCGTGGACGCTGCATGGAAAGGAAAGTACGCAATTGCTGCTGTCTGCTGCTACAATCTGGAAGCTATCATTGCTACAGTCCGTGCTGCCGAAGCAAAGAAGTCTCCAGCTTTGATTCAGCTGTTTCCATGGTCGGTCGAGTTTGCAGATGGCCTCTTAGTGCATGCCGCCGCTGAGGCCGCCGCGAAGGCCACCGTTCCTATTGCGGTCCACATGGATCATGCACAGAACCCCGACATTATCAGACGCTCTGCCGATCTTGGAGGCTTCGATGGGATCATGGTCGACATGAGCCATTACGAGCGCGACGAGAATCTACGACTGAGCCGGGAGCTTGTTCAGTATTGCAATGCACGCGCTATTATCACTGAGTGCGAACCTGGGCGTATCAACGGCAGCGAGGATGGCATCGCCGATACTGTCAATCTCGACGAAGTCCTCACGACCCCGGAACAGGCCGAGGAGTTCGTTGCCCTCGGCATTGACTGGCTCGCACCAGCTTTCGGGAATGTACATGGCAACTACGGACCAAAGGGACCTGAGCTACGTTTTGACCTACTAGAGGCAGTGGCAAAGCAAGTAGGGGATCGGGTGCGCATTGTGCTGCACGGAGCGCACGAGGACTACTTCCAGAATGAACTTTTGCACAAGTGCATCGGGTATGGTGTTGCCAAAGTCAACATCAATGGTAAGTGTCACATGTTTGATGGTATTGTTCCGTGCTAAATGTTCGCACAGGTCCAGTGCAAAAGACATTCATTCGAGTCGGTGCCGAGTTGATAGGTAAAGAGCCTCTGACGACCGTGATTGAGAAGCAGACAGAGGCAATGCAGAAGATCATCGAGGAGAATATGGACTGGCTGAAGTCGAGTGGCAAAGCGTAAGAGATCGATAATAGGTATTATTCTAAACAACCAGATCAACTTTGATAATAAAACGATCAATCAAGCCTTTTGACCAAGTTTACATACTTCATTCTCTAGCCCGATCTCGTAGTTGCTAGAAAGTCCCGAACGGACTCCACGAACGAGGTATCTCGCACCATACCCAGCGACAGAGCAAGTGAATGGGCTTACTCATCCGCCCATGAATGCAGAAGTGATTGCAACTCCGGCTTTGGCTCCTCACGCACAAGATTCATCTTCTCCTTTCCTCCTACCTGCGATAATGCATCCAGAATATCCTGCACAGTGACCGCGAATCCTGACACATTGATGGCTCGTCGATGCGACGGCACTGCGTCTGCTGGAATGCTAAGAGCGATCGAGATGTTCTGCACCAGCGTTCGAGGCGAGCACATCCAATGCTTCCACTTACGCTCTGCAAGTGGTTTCATCGGCTCCCGAATGATACCGGAGAGGAAGGAAGTGACTGCTGCTGTTGGCTTCTCAGGTCGGATGGAGACGGTCGGGAACCGAAGTGAGAATCCATTGATGAGCCCTCGGCGGGTGTAGTCGTTGATGATCGCTTCGCAGATGATCTTCTGGCAGCCGTAAGACATCTCTGGCGTGGTCACCGTGGATTCGTTGACGCCTCTGGCTGGTAGTGGTCGGCCATAGACTGCTTCGCTTGACGCGTAAAGCACGCGGACGCCGGGACACGTCGTCGCCAGAGCGTCTAGCAGAGATCTTGTTGCATCAACGTTGACTCGATAGCCTAGCTGGAGGTCTGCCTCGGCGCCCGAGGACATAATGCCATGTAGGATGATGGCGGCGTCAAGCCCGTTCGTAACCACTTTCTGGACTTCGTCGATAAGATCCGCTTTGATACATGTGCATCGGTGTGGCGCTTTCGCACTCGAGCGTAGCTGTGGTTCGATCACGTCGGTGAGGATGAGCTCGTTCGACTCGTCTTGTGACAGGCGTTGTGCAACGATCTGGCCGATGAAGCCAGCAGCGCCAGTTATCAGAATCCTCATTGCGTATGTAATGATGGCTGATCCGTCCAGACGATGCCCTCGCCCGCCCTATACACTAGCCAGCCTCTTTATCGTGTCATTCATATCTTTCATCGTGCCGGCGAAGTTAGCGTCTACAGGTAGCAAGACCGCTATCTGAGCTTGGCGTATGGTCTTCGCGGTCGCCCGGCGCGATGATCTGCCGCGCAGAAGAGTCGGGAGAGATCTGCAGGCGCCCGCCGGAACATTGATGCTGTTCATCTTGTGATTGCATCCTGGGAAGTTCGAGCCAGCACATCGTCATATGGGTTTCTCGGACATAGAAATAGGCTAGGTGAGTGCACCTGTGAAGTACCATCAGCTGACACCAAGACAAAATACTTGGAAGATGACCACAGAAGCAACGTCGCTGGCGTCTACGCCTGTACAAAGTCCCTTTGAGTATGGAGACATATCTATTCTGATCGTACTATGACAACCACTAAACGGTCACTAGGCTTGATGCATCGTACGGAGACTGGCGTGATGATCTCTCCAAGAACGGATACGTGGTCGTGAAGAATGCGATTCCAAGAGATCGAGCAGAGCGATACCAGCAACAAGCTTTCGGCTGGCTCAAGTCTTTTGACCCGAACCTCGATCTCAAGCGGCCAGAGACATGGCACCTCGACCGCTTGGCCATTCAGACGGAGCGCAACACCTACGAGCACTATGCTGTGGTCCATGAGCGCTTCATGTGGGAGGCAAGAATGGAGCCAGGTGTCGTCGAAGCGTTCGAGAAGATCTGGGGCACCAAGGAGCTCATCGTATCATTCGACTCCCTGAACGTCACCTTACCTAATTTGAAGCCTGTCCGTGATCCGTGGCCTCATGTTGATCAAGCACCGCGGAAACGAGGGTTGCACTGTGTCCAAGGCATCATCAATCTAAGCAAGGCTGGAGACAATGATGGCTCTCTTGTCGTTATACCAGGATCCGACCGACTGATAGCGGAATTCTTCGACACCAAAACTGACCCGAGCACATGGGAGATGCGAGACAATCGCTACTTCAGCAAAGCAGACAAGGAGTTCTTCGAAAGTCGGGGTCTGAAGCCACAAGAGGTTCTGGCCGAGCCTGGAGATCTCATATTGTGGGACTCACGAACCATTCACTGGGGTGGAGAGCCCGAGCCTGGCAAAAGCGATGTCGTCCGCACGGTCATCTGCGCTGCTTATGCCCCAGCCGGGCTGGCCACTCCAGAGGCGCTCGAGATGAAGCAGAAGATCTTCCATATCAACGGAGCCACGACGCACTGGCCGCACGATAATATCAAGCTGCGAGACCTCGAAGCGAGGTGGCCAGACGGTACCTTAGATGGGAAGCATTGAACAGCACCGCTCGAGGCTGCAAACAGGTCGGAGCTCCTGCTGCGACTAGCGGGTGTGCTTCCGTATCAGGCGAGGGAAGGAGGTGTTGAGCTTGTGAAGTGATTGTATAGCACATGTGTATCCTCTCGATGTTGGTTTCGATGAAATGTGTCGTCGCAGAGGCGGAAATTACTACCGGTTAGCGGCGTTCAGACCCATGAACAACACTCCACTCCTCCGCGTACAGGGGTGCCTTCCCCATAAATCGCACTGTCAAGACACGCGGTGGCTTGAGACGCGCACGCAATGTCATGACTCTGTCACGCCTCAATATAGGACGACGAGTCCTTCCCCGTGATGTCGGAACCCCACTCCGTCGTTGGTTGCGGGGTAGTCATCCCATTGACATGGTCGTCGGCAGGCGATAAGTGAGGAGGTGGCGGCAAGATCTTGCATGTTACCTAACGTGCAGCCATCTCTTTGTGATTTTCTTTCGGTGTACCATTGCGCCGCTTTGGAGCTTCTGACATGTCCGGCTTGCGCGATGATCGACCAGTAGAGAAAATGTCGACGATACTGGATGGCGAGCCGCCAAGTAAGCGAATAAGGCACATGGCGAAGACGTAGGTGCTGCTGTTGATTCGTTGCTCAATTCCCAAGACTGAGGGCCTGCTGCAGATGCGATAGTGCTAGACTACGATGTGCAACTTGCCAGCAGAGAGGTACGTCCAAATCTAGGAGTCACGTGGCCCGACCGCGACTGACGTGCGTTCGGTCTAGACTTGTCATGCACGTACCGAGAGAAGGGCCAGCCAGGTCTACGACCAGGCTTCGGCAAAGCAGGCGAAACTCGTATGGATCTGCTTGAGGAGACCATGAGCGATATTAAGCATACTCTACAGACTGTACTTGAGCAGATTCAGCCAACCACGCTGGCATTTTTGGCAGGCGATCGGAACTCGATTCAGAACAACGCTGGCAGTCGTGCTCTTCGAGCGTCCAATGTCGAGATACAAGACATGTTCTGGCCCACTCCAGGACTCACCGGGAGGATGGTCCCAAATACTGGCGCAGCAGCTCTGGATTCACTACATTCACCGGCAACAGTGATGTCGTCTCACATGCAGCCAGTGACAGGCTTGCCCCCTATGCCGATTCTTACTAAACTCGTGAATCTCTTCTTCGACCACATCTACCCATGGTTCCCGATTTTCCATAGACCAAGCTTCGAAGCGATCATGTTCGAGCCAGGCTGAGAGATCCTGCTCCATGGTGTTCTCGCAACATCGTTCAGATTCTGGCCAGATGCAGCTCCATCTATCGAGCAGCGCAACGCGTATGTCAAAACCGCAAGGGAGCGAATACTGCTCGCGACTATCGATGATTGTACGTTATTGAGCGCACAAGCTCTGGCACTTGCTGCAGTCGATGCTCTAGGACAAGGCACGGGACCTCGCGCCTGGAACACGATGTCGTTGCTGGCAACGGCTGCAAAACACCTGGAGCTTTCTAAAAGCCAGTCGCTGGAGTCTACGGAGAGATCGACTCCCCTGGTTGCCAACGATCCGGATGACGATGGAGAGCTGTCGATTGTACAGGCAGAAGAGAGGAAACGGTCGCTTTGGGCGATCTGCAGCTTAGATCGTTTCTCGAGCGTGGCGCACGGACAGCCCGGAGGCATTGACATGAGAAATATTCGCTTGCCCTATCCCAAGTCGGACCATCAGTGGGAGCAAGATTCGCAAGACCGATGGTATCAAGCACCAACGATGAAGTCTTCATTTCATGACGCAGATATGGGCACTTCGTACGACGTATGGCACCTTATATAGATGCACTGGCGTGTGTTGACCGTTCCAACCAATTCCTTATTCAACCGGTGAATCTGATGGTCTCTGTGCAGTGCCAAGAGTGGCAGAGCAACTTTCGGCGACTTGACAGTTCCCTCACCAGTTGGTTCAGCGCACTGCCTGCGCAGGTGCGGGAGCCGCAAACGAATTTCAGCCCGCCATGGGTCATGCTACAGGCAACAGTGTACCTGTAAGTGACTACGACGACCTACTGGAGGACATTGCACGCGTGCTGACAATCTGAATCCCCCAGCATACGGACTCGCATGTACACGGTCGCAGCGTTCCCATCAACGACTTCGCCATATGTGAAGGCCTCCACAGCAGCACGACTAAGATGTCGTGACACGATCACGCATGTCGCAGCACTGATCCAGTCGCTCAGCCCAGAGAATTTAGACTGTCTACCACCAATGTTCGCCTCTGTCCTGTGGGTCGCCGCTCGAAGTCTCGCAATCCTCTGGACGACAAACCATGAGTCCACTCCCCCGGTCCTGACATGGACGCGCTACTTATCGGACTACGTCAGATGGCGATCAGGTGGCCTTGCGCCCAGAGGTATGCCGACCTACTGCAGCTGATTATGGACGACACGGACGCAGAGGCATGGCCCAAGCTCCTCGAGATCTTCAATGACACTCGACGCACCGCCTATGGGCTCGAGAAGAAGCTAGGCAAGATCGCGGGCAGTCCTTCGGCAAATCAAGATCTGTTCTCCTTCGACTTCCTGGACATGCCGTTCCTCGATAATGATATCAACGATGACTCCTGGCTACCGCTATACTCTGACAATGCCGTCAACGATTGGCTGTGAATGTGTGATCGTGCGGTCCGCAGAAGCGATTATGAGCTGGGAGTCGAAGCTTTATTTACTATAGATGCTGTGGTCTGCTTTGCTCGGCTTGCTGTTCTGGCACCAGCGTCACAAGCCGCTCTTGCTCGACCGCGGATCGGGCATTGGCAAGTGTTAGCTCTTCCATCTTGGTCTTGGTCTGTCTAGAGGTCAGTAGGGGAGGCTCAGATGTCGAGATGAAGAGATATTCATACCTCCACAGTCGAAGTGTCCATATGTGGCAGCAAGCATACGTGCGGATTGCGCAAAAGACCAGGCTGTAGGTTGTGCTCTTGCTGGTAGACAGCCAGCCCAGCTGACAAGACCTTCCCGGAGTCGAGAGCCTGCACCAAAGCATCCTCGTCCAGGACACCTCCGCGAGCTGTGTTGACGATAATGATACCAGGCTTCATCTTACAAAATTCTTCTGTGGATATGATGTACTTAGTCTTTGCCTGGAAGCTATTGTCAGTGGGTCTCGACTGCAAGCGACTGAAAGCCCTAGCTTACGTCCAGCGGCAAATTCAGGCTCAGCACGTCGCTCTGTATCAGCCGCTCATCAAAGCTCACATAGCGAGCACCGTCCGCTTCAGACTCAGGCAATCGGTTACGGTTATGGTAGATGACTTGCATACCAAATCACTCCGCCTTCCTCTTCACATTTCGCCCAATCCCACCCATACCCAGGACTCCCAGCACCTTACCTTGCGGGCCATGCTCAAGAGGTGGCGGAGGCACGGCAGACTTCCACTCTCCATCTCTGATGGCCAGGATCCCGTTATTGAAACCCCGTAGCGTGGCAAGAATGAGAAAGATCGCCGCGTCCGCCGTGGCGTCCTCGACCACATTCGGGCAATTAGAGACCTGGATGCCTCGCGCGCTACAAGCCGCGATGTCGATGCTGTCATAGCCGACGCCATTGTGGCAGATGTAGCGCACGCTGGCCGGTGGAGCATTGACGAGAGTGGAGTCAAACTTGCCGGCTTGGGCGAAGCTGGCAGGCGCGCGGTCGACGATGACGGTCACGTCGTCGAGAGTGCCGTCTGCGCACTGGGAGAGGAAGTGGTTGCGGTCACGGGCATCGGACTTCGTCGTTGTCGCGATGGAGGAAAGAGCTTCCCATGTCGGTGCAGTGCTATGACGCGAGTCAGCACATTTGCTTCGCGATCATATGGAGGTATATGTTACTGGTCGAGCTTGCCGAGCAGTAACATCCTGTGACTGCCCATGCTGCAATTATTGACTTCGTGTCTGTCCGTCCAAGCCGTCCAGTCTATGCGCCTCTTGTGCTCTATTCGTCGAACGAGCTCAAGCACCTAGACGTGCCCGCTGTAATACGCGGACGATCATTGGACCGAGATGCCTAACTTGCGGTGCGATCTTCGGCTGACTGTTTACCGTGAAGGTCAAGGGGTATCCTGGCATATGATATCTGTCGCTGTGTACACAGATTGCGATTTCTACATATCCTACTTCATTGCGTGTCTGACAGAGTTCCAGCGGTTATGGGACGTTGGCACGGTCTCGCTAGAGGCCACTATCGCACTTCGCCACTTACCGGCGAAGAAGTCACTACCTCGTGTATTGACCGTCAGCGCAGCACTAGTGACTGCCTCGCGTCAACAAGTGGATCACCTTCTTGTGGTCAGTCGGACTTGTGCTTCGTAGGCCATGCAGCGGCGGCGCAATCTGCGTTGTCCACTTCACCATCGGCTGTATGCGCTGGTCTTTGCAGACGTATCGGCTGCAAGTGTTCATGATTCTGTGAAGACGCATGTAGTTCAGCTTGCACGCGCACTGCCATTCCATGCAGCCGATGCTAACGATGCTCTCATGCCGGTGTCTCTGCAGTATGTCGTTTCCCGCGATGACTATGTCTCCCTTCCTCTGTCATCGGTGTCCCGTCTTAGCGGTGCAGCCTCGCGAAAGCCAGTGGATGGTGCGATGTTATTGCGGTACAGGAAGAACTGCACGAAGACTCCCGCGTCGAGGAACAGTGTACCAAGACTACCGACAAGCCAACTCAGGTTGATGAGTATGTACTTGCCATACACTTGACGAACTTCTCCAGGTCTGCAGTGCCTCTCGTGCCAATGACCGTGTCGATGTCGACTGCAGATGGGTTCGAATGCAAAGATGCTCAGAACATAGGTCAGGTTGCCAATGCAGGCGAAGAGGAAGAACAAAGCATTCAGGCCGTCGGTACTCTGACGGCGATAATTGAGCAGAAGCTGCGGGATGCGGCTGCCAAGGTACAGCACCGCACAAATGTAGCCGAAGATCTGACCCAAGAGATTGAAGTGCAGTGTGCTAGCTTGCGAGTCTGCCTCTGTCTTCCCACCAGAACTACTCGATTCTGGCGCCGAAGGTGAGAGATAGTAGCCAGCCACTCCTGCGGCGATCACCATGACTATGGCTGTACTATTGAACAGGATCGCCTGAAGCCAACTCCGAGGTTGCGACGGTTTGATCACGTCTGTATCACTCACCTCATGATGCTGCGGATGCAACGGCGTGACGGGAGAGAAGTGCGTAGGATCCAGACTGGCAAGACGTTCGCGAAATGAAGATACAGATCGAGTCCGGGAGCGGTCTGCATCAGCTGCTGTAAGGGGCTTGGCGATGCCGACTTGGACATGGCCAGGGTGCAGACTGCCTGCGTCCTGCAGCAGAGGCGATTCTTCTGTCGCCTCAGATTCATCGATTGCGTTGTTCTTCTCCGGTCTGGGATCGCGAAGGCTAAAGCCACGGTAGTAGAAGCATTGGCCGAGCAGGACTATGTCTGCGAGGGTGTAGTAAATCGCCAGTATGATCTAGTCTCTTGTCAGCGGACTATGCTCATTTTAGGACGACGTTACATACCATCGTCGGCAGTACGCCTTGCAGCACTGATCCCAAGATGTTGAACACATCTCCTGCAAGCCAGATGATCACGAATTCAACACTTAGTCCGTCGGCCGACGAACGCCTGAAGTTCTCAATGATCTGCGGAGAGAAGACAACGACCCAGCATGCAATGCTGATTGAGCCACAGATGCCACTGAGGGCTTCGATGTCAAAGCCATTGTAGTTCGCCGCAGGAGGGTACATGATCGCGGTACGACGCGTAGTAAAATTTCTGACAGTGACTTCGAATGCTCTCACTGTACAGATAATGCACAATAACAGGGAGACAGAATATGGCAAAGGTAACAACGCATGGTATACCATCGATACGTGCTCACTACAAGGTGGAAGAGTCACGAGACAGTCGCCGGTTTTACTTCGCGACTGTTATGTAAGATCTCGAACTCTGTTATGAGGTCAAGGCGCTGTGGACCGTGCACTTCACTCTATCTACGGTCTACCGCATACAAACCCTCCTCCCGGACTCTCGCCTCTCGCGACTGGTGTCGCCATTGCTTATTCTGCGTCATGGACTGCACACTGGTGATATTGTGGCGTGAGGCAGTGCCTGAGCCTCCTTGTCAGCGGAGGTCTTGGTACAAGGTCTGCTAGAAGCCACGCGCGTGGAGCGAAAAGGCTGCGCGCCTCTGCTCTGTCGCTTCAGAGAATCGGACTTTCGAGACTCTCCGCAAAGATACTGTTGCAGCCGGCTCAGTCACTTAGCACTAGCTTCTATCAGTCGACGTGAGGCGGCTAGCTGCGCTTCTGAAGCACTGGGGATGCGGCAACAGAGCCACTCGTGTCGCGGTCGCCTCGCTCAAAGAGCCCACCTGGAGCGCTTCATCGGCGTCGCACCTCAACATGATTTCAGTGCACCAGCATCGGCAGCAGTCTCGAATGAGCTTGCCCCGGCACATCATGGCCGTTGCGTGCACCGCATATAGAATTCATGCCAGCCAGAACGAGGTGTCAGCTTAGGAACGACGGCAAGGTGTCGCCAATCATCATCTAGGATGTTGACGATCCGGCTCATCGGATCAGCTGACCGAGACCGCGATGGCGACACGACTGTGTACCGTCTTGGTGGTGGAGACATTCGCTCTGCGGAGAAATGATGCTGCACCTGCACTGAACGCTCTCTGGGGCGTCCATATACCAGCTGCATGGGCATCCATTGCTGCATAGTCAGGCCGTTCGGCACTGCTTTTGGCGTGACTGGACCTCCTGCTTGCGTGCTCGAATGTCCCACTTCAGGCAGGCTCTGGACCTGCTGTCTAAGCTTCCGTGGACGTTTGAGTTTCTGAGCCGCTTCTTGTTCCGGTCGCATCAACAGCCCATACACTGCAGGGTAGAGATACCTGCCCAGGTACTGGCGCGAGACTCCCAACAAGCTAGCATCTGCCATAGCTGCTTTCATGCGACTTGCGAATTCCTCCCGAATATACCCGTTCTGGACGTAATGTGTACTGATGTAGACGAGAGCATGCAGTCCTTGCTTAGCGGCGGCTTTCTCGGAGTCCTTGTCGTCTTGTTGCTGCTGAGCGAGGAACCTAGCTCTGAAGAGGCCCTCTTGCATTTGTCGTGCCAGATACGTCGTCTTCAGCGGTCCTTTGGGGAGGTTACGAGACAGGACTAACATTCTTTTCTTCTCATAGTACCCCAATCTAATACCCTCGCTCCGATCTAGCGTCTTCTCGTCCAACTCGTCGATCGAGAACAGCAGACCTTCAACACAGTCGCAGGGTGACTCTACAATGTTTGCGACGCCGCGCTCGTTGATCTGCCACCTGTAGCCGGTCAACGTCGCAGTTCCTCTGTAGAGACTAGACGGACACCTGTCCGCCATCTGCGACATCCGGATGTTGCTGCCATAGGCGAAGTACAGTTTTCTAGGCCGTTGCGCCATCGTAGGCGCGAAAGAAGGTGCGAAGCTGGACGCGGAGCCTCATGAAGTTATCGTAGTCTTCTTTGCACGCTGATGATTGCGGATCACGAATGGAGAGATCGCGAGGCTGAGCTTCAGGCTGCGGTTCAGCCTTGCATATCGAACAGCCAATCGAGCTACGAGGTGGTCCCACCCCACCACTCGGTTGAAGGTCACGCACTCTCTACAGTCCATCCTGCTATGGGAGTATCGATATACTGCCTGCACGATTTCAACATAGGTTGCCACACGCGAAGCTGGGTGTAAGACCGTCGAATCATGGCGGCACACATCATCAACGCATGCTCCGTTGCTGCCGCAGGTTCTCATTCTGGCCCACACCCTCGGTCGATGCGCACGATCAACCGCAGGCATCGAGGTCGGCTTGGGCCACACGTTGGGACGCTCTGCTCTTCGGGTTCCAGAGCCTGTAAGGCCACGTGGCGAACTCCATGAAGACTATACACGGCCGCCGACGGCAGCGCTTAAAGTCGGTAAAGGTCACATAATTGATACGCCTTCGTCATGTCTGCAAGTTGCCTGCCTCAGGCCGATACTGTTCCCATGAGTAGGTGGCGCACTCAGCATGACTGGTCTAGCCTTGCAAAAGGTACACGAATCGCAGTAGACGCTGATGCAGGTTGCGGCGGCCTCAATAACGGTCCTTGGATCAGCTCAGCCTCGCACGATGGACAAGTCATCGTGTTACTTGATCCCTCGACTACGCCATGTTGTACAAGCTATCGCTTTTACTTGACATAGATATGGCGGACTATTACAATTTCGGCATAGAGATTGAGCTTATTTGCAAGCCGCACAAGGTTCGTAGTCCTCTTGTGCCTACAGAATACTACGAACGTCTCGCTGCATCCATACGAAAGCGAGGTCTACGCGCCCAGGCCGACGATCTTGCAGCCGGCTACCGCAAGCATAGGGAGCACCACGATAAGTGGTGGATCACACGGGACAGTTCGCTCGGAGATCCAAGTCACCCGCAAAGTAAGTGGACACCGATCAACGATCCTTGGGCGACCGAACAACCTCACATCGATGTGCAGTACCTCTCGAAGCCGTCTCCCCAATTCTCAGCACTCGACATGACTGGGAGAATGAGATCAACACCTTCTGGATTGCTCACCGCAAGGTGTTTCATATGCCGGAGAAGAGCACGAAGTGCGGAAGTCATGTCCATGTCTCTCCGTCCGGGAAGAAATGGTCACTTCGACAGCTCAGAGACATTGCGGTTGGTATCGTCTATTTCGAAGCTCTGATCAACGCCATGCTGCCTGCGGCACGAAGGAACAATGACTATTGCCTCAGAAACTCGGTAAGCTCCAGCCGTCTGAAGAGCTACATCTCGCAAGGACAAGCGGGATGGCAACGTTTCATGGCCGCGGTAACGTCCGCAGATCGCGATGCGCTCCTTGCGTTGTTGCAGAAAGAGCGGAAAGTTCTCTGGAATTTCTCGCATATAGTAGATGGTGGAATAGGAACCATCGAGTTCCGTGGTGGACGTGGTTTGAGAGGGGAGAGGAAGTCAAAGTGGTGGATCGCCTTTGCTGTAGGGTACCTCCATCTGCTTTGCACACTTGTGAGTATAATGACACTCGATCCATTAGTCCACTCGTACTGAAGAGCCACGCGCTCTAGCAACTCCACGGCAACCCGAGGCAACTGGACTGGTCTGTGGAGGAGCTGTACAAGCAAATCAAGCAGAGCGGGCGCGGCGTGGACATGAGTAATTGCTTACCAGCGAGCTATGACATTCTGAACGACTCAAGGGAAGTCTGTCATCGCCAGACACCCTACCTCAATCAATCATCTTCTAACGTTACGCAGACGGCCATAGCCCATCTACCGAGATATCCGCCTCGAGTGCTTAGCACAGTACCGTCCAGCCCGCCGCCGGCGTACAGCAGTATCTATCGACGAGCCTTCCAAGGAGACACACCTACATTTTCGCGGGCCTCGCAGCATGATGCTAACGATGACACCAATGGCTCGCTTCTCAGGATAATCAGCAGTCTGATCCTGCGTTTCCTGCAGCTCCTCCTTGGCATTGCCGTGGCGGGTGTATACGGCGTTGAGAAGCCTGCACCGGTGTCAAGGATCTATGCTGAGATTGTGGTCGGAATGTCGGTCATTACGGCTGTAGTCTGCTCATTCCAGACGTTTCGCACCCAGGATATCAGTTCTGTCTGGGAACTGCTACCTGCGCGCAAGCGGAGATTTGTCTTCGCCTGTGGAGTGGCTGCTCTTGTGGGTAGTCCCGTGCAAGCTATTGCCGACTGTACGAATGCTGACCATGGCTCCCCCTACCAGCATACTCTGGATGATCGTCTTCGGAGCATTTGCCAGTCACTACCTGGGTGAGGCAGAACAGACAGACCCCTCCAGAATGGGTCACGCAATCAGGCTTGACTTGGTGAATGCGCTTCTATGGCTAGTCACTGCTGTATGGAGTACGATTCGATGGCATCGGAGTCACCGCGAGGGGAGCACAGGCTTCTTCACCTCTTAAGACAACCGCAACACGGCTGAAGCATGTAAATCGTACTGGCTGTAATTTTTGTTGGGGTCAGAGGTCCGCATGCAGCTCATTCGCTGTAGCTGACGGTGCGGCTCCTGAGGGAGAGGTGGGGTTTGAGTAAGATCACCCACACAGAATGTGCATACTAGATTATACAGGATTTGTACGATACGCGGCGAGTGTTCCAGTCATTGGCAGTCTCGTCCCACGCTGTCGGATGTCTGCTGAGGGTAGATTCACTTCTTGAGTACGTGATCAAATGCGTCAGGGCGCCGGCAGCGGACCGGAGGGCAGTCGTATTCTCGCAGGCGCTGTGATCGCTTGGTTGGCCTGGCGCGTCGCACCGACTATCGGGGATCTAGCAGCGGGTCGCGATTTGCTAGCAGGAGCAGGCAAAGGTCCCATCACTTGCGATGTGGACTGTGTCCGTATAAGATCTCGAGGTGCTCGAAGTCCTGGTCGCAAAGGTGCTGCAGTGCTCAGCCGCTGATATTGATCAGTGAGAGCCTGGACTGCTCCAGTACGTCTAGAATTCGCCGCCGAAGTCAAAACCGAGAGGTCGAGTCGGCCAGTCAGTATAGCCTGTTGAAGACAACGTATGACAGTCTGCTGTAGTACGATCTGCTCGCGCATGAGCTGTAAGCGTCCGATGTCTGTCTAGGAGATCAGCATGCAGACGTTTGCCACATGGTAATACGCACCCACCATCGCCACGAGCGAAGCGTGGACCTAATCGTGCAAAGTGTCGATCATACTCGCCCTGCACTCTTGTGCTTCCGAGTGCAAGCGAAGTCTCTGTTTCTCTGCGTCTCTCGGTATCTGCTTCGCCGCGCTGCTGTGCTTCTTTGCGTGACTTCCACGAGTTGTAGAGGGCCGCCGAGCCTTGGAAGAGAGCTACAATTCCCGCCACTGCGGCAGCAGTCGCAAGAATCTCTACTGGGATGGTGTCGAATCTCAGGAGAGGCTGACGTTTGGTCTTAAAAAAGTCCAATGGAGCAAGTAAGACGTCTGGGTACCCGGACGTACACACGATGTTGTATCGCGACCACATCGCTTGATGCTCGCATACCGCGGCCCATGTCGCCTCGGCGTCAAGTGGGCGATGGCAAGGCTGACACCTAGCCTTGCAGCAGAAGGGCGGCCTCAATCTGCATCGCACAGCAATAGCTGCGGGTGTAGCCGCGCCAATTACAGGCACCCAGTCGTTCACATGCGCCACCAACATCATGCAGACAATTGTTCACTCAAGCTGTACAGCCCTTCGCCGACCTCTACAACCAGCTACCCATTCTGGTATCTGTAGACTCCAGTGCCACAGCATTCCAGCAGTGAAGCCAAGTGCGTCGTTCTTGAAAGCTAGACAGCCAGCAACGGTGACTAGCATCACCATGTAGCGATCGTTGCCTTGCTTGTGAATGATTACCTTCGTCTCCTCTGCCGGGCTACCGTCGCTTGACTGCCTCTCCGCCTGCTCCCACAGATCCGATGTATCGCTAGCCCCCTGCCCTACCTTTGCCAACTCCACGCCAGCGGCTATGACCATGATACCTAGTAGACTTTTGGGGAAGTGTTGCAGCAGCGGCACGATAGCAGTTCCCGCAAAGAGACCAAGTATTACTTTGAAAATTCCGAGTATGATGATACTAGCGCCAGACCGTGCTCCGAAGTGATATTGACCTGCTAGACCACCGGATCCGTGGCATATTGGCATAGCACCGAACCAGCAGCCGACAAGGTTCCAACAGGCTACTGATAAGCCGATGGATGTTGTCGATGGTGTGGGCGGAAACGTCGGGAACAAAGTGGCAGAGAGTGAGGTCACTGCAAGAATGGAGTTGAGAGTTGTCAGCGGCAGCTGTGGCAGTGCAGCATCGATGGTTCCAGTCACCCACGACTTTCGTCCCGGTATGAAAGCTGCTGGGCGCCAGAATCGAAGCTCGAGCGACTGTACGCCATGAACGTTGCTCGATGTCGAGAACATCGTCAACAATATAGCCAGCAACGTCATGATGAGCGCGTATGGGAAATTCTTGACATGCTTCGAACCCAGCAGCGTCAGGAAAGCTCCCACAGCCAGCAGCTTATTGTCTTGAAGTGGTGCTTGCCATGACAAGGGCAGAATGAGATTACTACCTGCGCTGATGACTAGGCTGAGGCCTGCACCTACTTGAATCCCCTTGACCACAGGGAGAGGTACCACTCGATTGAGCCACCGTAGCAGACCGGTAACGCTCAGTATAAGCACCGCGATAGCGACTGTCAGTCCGGCGGCCGCTGTTTCGTCCTTGCTGAATTTTTGACTGATCGCTATAGCTGCGATAGCTTTCATCGGTTGTACTGGAAGTGGGATGCCAAAGACCGCGCCGGTGACTACGTTTGCCAACCCAGAGAAGACCAGCGTACTCGAAAGATCGATTGATCCCTGGACAGCCAGCGCTATCATGAGTGGAAGCAGGGTGCCCAAGTCACCCAGCGATCCTGAGATCTCGGCCAGTGGCGCATCGCGGATGGTGCGTAGATTATATGCACCAACTGTTTGCAGGCGTACTCGCAGACTATCGAGACGATCCATCTTGCTTGATGCGTCGCTCTTCTATCAAGACTCGAATGTTTGGACGACGTCCAACAGATAAGTCGACCTCATGCGCCGAACACTAGTCGCCGTTACAGCCGAACCAATGAGATCTCTGTAAATGTTTTGTGAACATTGTTTGTCAACGCTTCCAATATCAACTTACATGAAAGCGCACATACATCATCATGACTTCAAGCCAACCACCTTCACTGACGGCTGACGAGATCGACGATTTGCTCTACTATACGCGAGTGAACGAGAAGGATGAGCTGGTGAAGACGATCGACGAGTTGGCGCAGAAACACCAATGCAATAAAGATGCAATACTGGAGGCTGGCATAGACCCCGAAACAGGCAATAGCACGCTACACTATTGCGCAGCAAACGGACTCACCGGTGGGTAGTCTGTCAAAAGTGTTGGCAAAGCACGAGGCTAAGTACAAGTCAGATCTCCTACCTACTCTTCTTCAATTCCTCCCCAAACCACTATCTCAAGTCAATGCCACGGCTTCTTCCTCTCAAGCTTCATCAGCTCCAGGGCTTGTCAACCGTCAAAACGTGCAAGGCAGCACGCCGCTGCACTGGGCTTCGCTCAATGGTCACCTCACAGTCGTGAAGCTCCTCATCGAGGCCGGCGCAGATATGTGGATAAAGAATTCAGCCGGTCACCTTGCCATGTTCGAAGCCGAGCGCGCAGACAAAGGAGAAGTCGTGCAGTACTTGCTCGAGGCTGGTGGCAAAGAAGTGGAGAGTCTCGGACACGAGGGCCAGCCAAGCAGCGAAGATGTCCAAGACATCGATGCGGAGACGTCACAAGATGGGTCCGCAGCTGCTGGAGCCGACAAGGACACCGATGTCACGATGGACGAGGCGGGGCCAGGTTGAAAAACACTGTGAAGTTGTTCTGTGCGCCAATGGCGGCAGCGCACTATGCGCCGGCTATATCTGGGGCGCTGAGATCAACGCGAGGGGTTCGCTGCGTTTCGCATAGACGTAGTAGCACGCGCGCGGATGTGACAGATCCTTCCGGCCGTGCTACGGTGCGCTGAAGGGCCTGCCAAGCGCACACCAACACCACTTACGATGTATAGGCAGACGAGCGCATGCTCTCCCGGGATGAGTCGAGGATCTGCTGAGCGGTGGAGGTGCCTAGTTCGATCGACTGGCGATGTGAGGGCGGCCACGTAATGGAAGCTCGCTTTTTCGGAGGCTCCGCGGCGGTCTGTGTGATGAGACTAGTCGCGCAGCCCAAGTAGCATTCAAGTACCACATTACTTTACTTAGTCTTCAGCAGCCAGGATTAGGGTTGATAACCCCAGCCACACATCTATTTCAAGCAAGATCGTGATGAATCAACCTCATTGATCGACCCCGGCTTGTCAAAGTCATTGAATAGCATCTAGCAATATACTGTAGAATTCTGACATTCACCATGTATCGTGTTCAGCAAATTCTGACGATTTTTCCCCGCAGACCTATTCTCTCCAGTCTTGGAGTATGATGAGACACTTCCCAACGCAGCTTCGCTGGCGACTCTGGTATACTTTGTAAATTTGATCACCGTGCCTTGTCCTCCGGGGCATCAGGAGGCACAGTAACGATATCGTAAAGCCGACTCATACACTAGCGCGACTACTCAGCTACACCTACTCTCACGCGACCAGTGCCGCGGAACTACCCCAGGTCTTCACAGCCAGTCTCCACATTGCCAAACACCATCCACCATGAACCCAAACACCGCCCTCAGACCACCACTCGTCCGAGCATAAGAGATGCACCCACTAATACCTGCTCACCAACTCCTAATTGATGAACTCATCCATGCCCGCACTCTTCTGCCCAGCCCCTCCCTGTCCGACACCCATTCCCTGCTCCTCCTCCGGCGGAAGCGGCGCATCGCTCAAACTCGGATCAACCATCATGGCAGCCGTAGGCGCCGGTAGCTGCACACTCCCCTGATCCACTAATTCCTCGAACCCATCGTTCCCAGCCCCAGCACTGACTTGACTTCCGCCAAAAGCAGGGCTATCGAGACTAGCTTGCGCCAGACCCGCGAGACCAGGCGGTTGCGATGGCTTGGGGGAGTCGAACATGTTGCCGCGGGGGACGGGAGGGTAATCGGAGTCGGATTGACGGACGTTGGGGCTGTCGAAGAGG
>JAVRRP010000031.1:0-40992 GCA_036872775.1 Oleoguttula sp. CCFEE 5521
GTTCACGCGATCATCTGGTTAAGAAATGCTGAACAAGGAAGGGCTCATGGCAGTGAACAACGAGAATTCGGGCACGGTGAACAGCTTCGTGTACTTTCACCCCAACCCCTTCCACAGCTCCCCAAATCTCTCTGCCGCAATCTCCATCACATCCTCCCCATAGATCATCTTCTGCACGTCCGCATCCGCCCACTTATCAGGCACACTCCCCTTCCCCTCCTTCACAGCAGCAAACGCCTTATCCCTCTGCGTCTTCGCCTCACCGTCGCCCAAATGCAGCGCTCTCCCGCTCGCAGCCGCAAGCTCCACGAGCGCATACGCGCGCTCCATGCGCAGCTTCTCGTAGATCCTCAGTCCCTTCGCGACGTCTTCGGGATCGCTGCTGGGGAGTTTTGCTAGGACTTCGGCAATTACCGCTCCGTCCTCGATCGCTTGGGCGGCGCCTTGAGCCAGATGAGGGAGAGTGGGATGGCATGCGTCACCGAGGAGAGCTGTTGAGCCTTCGGTCCATGATTCTAGGGGTTCGTGGACGCGGAGCTTCCATTCGCAGACTTCGCCGTCCTTGACCAGGTCGAGCATTTTGAGCACCATGGGACAGAAATCGCCATATACTTCCATCAACTCCTTCTTACTCCCTTTCGTCGTGTACGTCGCTGACGGTGCAGCCGCGAAATTTGTGTCTGGCTGCGCTGTGGAGATGTTGTAGATCTGTTTATTCGATACCGGATAGGCGATGATGTGTCGTTTGGGACCAATCCAGCGCGTCACGGATTCACTGTCGATTAGCGCTAGATGTTCGGGATCTTTGCTCATCTCCTCACGCGTGAGCATGATCCGGTAAGCTGCTTGGCCAGTATCGATGATCTTCGCATCGACCTTCTTCAACGCCAACATTTGGTCCCGGATCGTGGACTTCACGCCGTCGGCTGCTATAAGGACATCGGAAGTGACTGTGTAAGGCTCGCCACCCTTCCGCGGTGTGGCAAGGAATGAAGGCTGGGGACCAAAGGACGAGACTTGGCCTGCGGCTGTAGACCAGAAGAAGTTGATCGCTTTCTCGCGTCTGCAGCCGGCGAAGATCGAGGTTGCGAGACTCGAGCGGTGACCGACCATGTGCGGGTATTTGTAAGAGTCGCGGACATATCGCAGGTCGACGTGAGCTAATTCCTGGTTCGTCGAACCCTCTATAGATGTCATTAGTGACTTCGTCGGTCGAACAAGGACGATCTGCCTGCTTACGCCGTATACTTGTGTCCTTCAGATCCACAGCCTCGGCCTCGATGTCTTTCCAGACGCCTAGTCGATCCAGGATCCGTGCCATGTTAGGTGCCAGCTGGATGCCCGCACCCACAAAGCCCAGGTTCGACGCTGACTCGTAGACATCGATATGTCGGAAGCCTTGCTTGGCCAGCGCGAGTGCAGTGGCGAGGCCGCCCATACCTATTCATTGTTAACATTGTTTGCTCCCGCAGTGATTCGACTATTCTCTTACCGGCACCAATGATCACTACATGTAGATCCAGCACATCCTTCGATGCCATAGTGGCGGAAGGCATTGCAACGAATTGAAACTGTCGACGACGCTGCGGCTAGTGATTGGACTAGATGATGACAATTGACCTATTCAAGTGATCGCAATGTGGCAACGAGTCGATCGATCTCGTTCACGATGACCTCGACAGGTCGTCGAGACTATATCGATGCTCCCTCCACCATGATCCGTACCGTAGACCAAATCCATCGGCATTGGAACAGAGTTCGGCAGTGAGTTCTGCCACCTCTGCCGTGGTGGACGTTGGAGCGTCACAGCAGGCCAAGCGTCGCAGTCGCGGCAGTCGCAACCTGTGTCCCATGACAAAGCAGACACAAACTCCCCCATCTGATGCCTTGTATGGAGACAAGAAGCATCCTAGTGGCAGTGATGATGAGACATGTAGTAATGAGACTTGCCTGGCGCCAGCTACGACCCTGCAGGTACTACTGATCGATCGGGGTATACTATAAAAGACTAAACCATGGGTATACTACTTATGCTCCAGTAGCACAACACATTCGCTCAAGACACACAACATTGGGCCACCCTAGCGACACGGCGCCGCCACTGCGTGCAGGCGCAACCATCGCGCGCCCTGCCTACAGTCCATCCCATACCGCATGATCCAGTCATGCATGCAAATCGTGTCCCTGCCCTCACTCGCCCCCAAAATAACACCCTCATAACATCTACAATCGCCCACCACAACCTCAGAACTTGCCGCCCTCCCTCCCCGTACTCGGTGCTCTCACCTGCTGACCAGGCTGCAACATCATAGCGCTCTCCCGTCTCCCTCTCTTGACATCCCTCGCGCTCGCCACCCCAGGCGCCAAACCTGGGCTCCTGAGCGCGTCGTTCAAGCTCCCATACCCGCCTTCGCCCATAGGTGCCATCTGGAACCCCGCATAACCTCCGTCATCGGCAGCCGGATGTAGAGATGACGAGGATGAGGGCTGGTAGGCGAAAGTCGTTTGGTTGTAAGCTGGCGTCGGGAGGTCGGAGAACATTTGCTTCCGCGGGGAGCGGAGGTCGAGGGGTTGATTCTGCTGTTGATGCGGGTGCTGGGCGCGGGGTTGTGGGGCTGCAGGTGGAGGTGGCGAGAGGGGAGGGCCAAAGATCAGAGCTTTCTCTTCGACGAAGGACAGGATTAGGGGGCCAGGGACGTTGAGGGTTGGGGCGAAGACTATGCCAACTGAGATGGGGTTAGTCGGTATGACAGCGGAGAAACAGATGGGAAGGTTGGCTTACCATTACGAACGTTCATCTTGTTCACGTCCGCATTGCTGACAATACTAAGCAGAAACTCGGCCAACGTCTCGAGCAGCGCCCTGTTTGCGGTCGGAAGTCGATGAACAAGTATATTCAGCTGCACAACCTTCTCCCTCGGTCCCATCTCCAGGCATGACAAGAAGTCCATGTGCAACTCACGGGTGAGTATGCTAGCCGGCAATTCCCGCAGGTAGAGCTTCAATAGACTCGCCACAGCATGAATATCATAATACGTCCCATCGCTCACGAGGTCTACGTCGCCTTCGCTGTTGAAGCGTTCCCGCAGAGCCTTAATGACCGTGTTCGACCCAGACAGGCGGAAAATACCTTCTTCGGCGATGGCGTGCTTGACAGTGAGATACTCAATGCATCGATAGAACACTGCTGGTAGGTCTGTAGTGACACCAACCGGATGCGCGATACCCACAGCTTCAACGAGAGGCACGCCGAAAACGGCGCGACCATTATGATCGGTGGAGGTCGATACCTTCTCGTGCTGCAGATCCGAGGACGAGCGTCCGCGGAAGCCGGCAAAGATACCTCGTTTCTTGTCCTTCTGATGGCCAGGTGTGGGTGGCGCTTTCATGCCCCAATCGCCTGCATTCTGGATGACGTGCACGTTGCTAGGCGCGGAGATCGTCGGGTGTGTCTGCTGGTTTGCTGTCGACAGCTCGCTCGTAGCACCGCTGCTGGCACCGCTGAAGCTGCCTTCGTATACGGGCGAGTCACTGCTGTTCTTCGGGGCGCCGTTGAGAGCCATACCCATCACTGGCGCTTCGCCAGCAACAGTCTGCTCGTAGCCGACGCTGTGCATGGGATCAGGCACTTTTGGGTGCGAGCGATCGACACCACGTGAGGCGGGCCGTAGGTCGTTGAAGGATTTTTGCAGGCGAGGTGTATTGACATCCGGCCGAGTGTTAGCGATTGGCACGCCTCGACCTATCTCCTCACCTTCGTCTCGGTAGTCGACATACTGCAGAAGCGCATCGACCCAACGATCTCGCTCCTGGTCACTCTCGGCACACAGAACATGGCGAACATGACTGCCGGAATCTTTGCGCTTTGGCTCCAGGATGAGGAAGGCATGTCGGAATTGATTGTCCTCGTCGTCTTCAGCTCCACGACTTGCACCAGCTGACTGCTTGCCGATCTGTGCATTCTGGAGCTTGATGACACCCAGCTGTGCACCACCGGGTGCTTCGAAATACTTCAGAGCAGGCCCGTCAAGTACAAAGTACCGCGCCTTCCACCCGCCGAAGTTCTTACCGCGCTTGGTAAGATAGCCTTCACGTCTCACACGTCCAGTATGCACCGGTGTATCCGGCCGCGACTCTGTAGCGGCAACAGGAAAGTACTCGCTGCTTTCAGCGCCGATCGCATCGGTGGACAAGAACTTGCACACGACTTTCGCAGCTCGCTCGTCCTGTATCACGTCTAGCATGCGGTCAAGGTATGTGTCCAGAGCATGTCGTCGAGCGTCTATCTTGGAGGGCGCGTGCCCAGCGAAAAGGGATTTGTCCGGGAAGCGGTCCTTGAAAGGTGCCAATTGACGTATCTGATGGTCAAGCGATGACAATGCGGCATGAGTCTTTTCGACCCGCCACAGCTGTCTGCCTTCTGAGCGCTCATGAACCGAGAGTGTGAAGACAGGGTTCTCATCTGCCGATTTTGGCACGATCATACTCACGCGCGAAGGCCGCATGCGAGAAGATGCGGTCTTCACGAAGATCGAAGGAAGGGCGTTCGGTGGGAGTAGCAGATCAGGGTACTGATCGGACACGAAACCGCGGTATACATCGCCTGGCGACTTCGGATCGCTCGACATTGAGGAGTGGTCGCGATCCGGACTTGGCGGTTGCGAGGGCTTAAGAAAGCTATTCAGCGTGCCGATTGAGCTTTGCGATGGCTGTGTCTGATGCTGATATGCTTCAGCTCTTGCCAAGTGTGGTGAGGCGAATGCTAATGGCGTCTGTGGTGGCATTGGGATGGGCTGTCGAGGTGGACGCGGCGAAAGCGGTAGACCTGCAATGCCTGCTCGAGGCGACAGTGGCATTGAGTTCAGCGCCGTTTGCGGAGCTCGTGGCATGGCAGATCCCGGAGGCCGATCGCCTGGCCGTGGGCTCATGGGAAGACCAGGACTCATGAGTGAAGGTGCTGTAATATTGCGCTGTAGCAAAGCTCCACCATCCGACAACGTGCGTTGGCGTAGTATTGCTGCCGGGTCACCAATCGGTTCATATGTGGCAGGCTTTGGTCTCGGCACGATTGTGTCCGTAGACTTCATGTTCCTGACTTCTGGCACGTCAACGATCTCCACCACTGCCGGCCGCTGCTCTCCAGGCCCTTGACTCTTGCTCTTGCTCTTCCCCGACTTTGACTTCATCGACCTACTGCGATGTTCCTCCTCTTCCCGTGCTATCGCTTCGCGCTCCCTGTCGTCATCTTCCCGTGTCTTTCGTCTTCCTCGTGCCATCTGATCCGCACGTGCGCTTTGCGGGTCTTCCTCATATTCCGAATCGGATCCAAGTGATGTCGCCGTTGCGTCAGTATATGGGTTGGGTGACAATTGCAGTGGTGCAGGCGGCGCCTTTCGCGACGCTCCTTTGAACGCGCCGGAGAAAGATGCTGCGCTGGGCGGTGGACTTGCTGCGGATGAGATCGAAAGTGATGGCTTATGTCCCTTCGCCTCTTGCTGCGGACTCCTTGTGGTTGCGTCTGTCTTTGGCGAGATTGGGGGCGTCCCCGTGGGTATGCGTACTAGTGGAGTTGGTAGTTTGCCCTCAAATGGAAGCACTGTTGCAGCTGTTGTGAGACCATTGCTGCGCTCATACTTGCGGCCGATCGCAGCCACACTGCTTGCTGATTGCGGCGTGGATGGCACAGCTGAAGACGTGGTCGCCGAGTCCTGAGGTGTGTCTGAGCGACCTGGCGTGATCGAGGCTACCTCCGAAGCATCGCTTATCTGTCGGCTTGCTATGATGCCATCCCGAAGCGCATGCTGCTGTGTATCCACCAGCGCATTGTCGCGCGGTACAGGTGACTGGCTGTCCTCGCGTCCCAGAGTTCCATCCAGATGCTGGCCGGCCGAAGCCAGCGTTCCAGCAGATGTAGACTGCACCAGACTCTCCTTGAGCTTCCTCTTGTAGCGATCCTTCTCTCTTGTCATCTTCTCCATGTCCTTAGTCAACCCAAGGATCATCGCCCTCTGCTTCTCCACGAGTCGCCATAGCTGCGCGCTATGTGATGCTGCCGAGTTCTTCTCGCTCAGCAGCTTCAGCACAGCAGCCTCCGCCGAACCAGCCGCAGCAATCAGTGTGTCCGCGTCCTGTGGTCCGGAAGGGTCCGGGATGCGCGAAGAGCCATTGGTCCCATTGGTCCCGTTGGCCCTCTGCTGTATTGATGCGCTCGACTGCGAAGATACGGTCGAGTCCAGCGAAGCCGTGCGGTTCATCGTGGGCTGCAGCTCCTGCCGAGCAGACCTCGAAAGAGAAGACATGCTGGGCGAGGCAGGAGGTGAAGAGCTCAACACCGCACCGCCAAGCAAAGGCGCGCTGACGTTCCTGGCCAACTGAGCAGCAGCACGCTGTTGGCCCGCCGCAGACCCAGAGCCGGCAGCGCCGGTGTGCCTGGCAGTAGCAGCAGCACTAGCAGCCTCCTCCCTCACGGCATCGGCAGCAGCAGCCTTGCGCACCTCGTCCAGCGCAGGGTTGGGTCCGGCCTTTTTCGCTGGGTTAGGCACTCGCACGCGGTCGACGTCTAGAGGCCTATCATGATTATTACTGCGATTGGACAGCGAGGGGAGCGGGTGCCGAGGGGTGGTGGAGGCGGGCGAGGACGCGGTGGTGTGTGGGGCGTCGTGGCGGGCCAGTGGAGAGGTGATGTGCCCGCGGTGCTCGCGAAGCTGCGAGCTGGACTGCATCACACGTCCAAGAGAAGCATATCACGGCCAGGATGCGGTCATCCAATGAGCGCGCTGTTAGCAAGCGACTGGCGCTTAATTTAATCGTGAGATCGCAACGGTCGGTGGTGGTAACTCTGATAGATGAAACGCTAACGATGATTCAGCATCGAAGAATCTTTCCCTCATCAGCTCCCATACAGCGATGGACCCTGATGAATGTCAGCAGCGTGAGCGAGACCGGCCTAATGCCCTCATATGCTCAGGCGTGGTGACAACAAGAGATGCGCGAGATTGTCACATATGCACATGGGACCATGCACAACGCCACACCCGGCGCGGGCCAGAGTGGATGGCAGATGCACTCGCATCCTTGTCGTGATCTTCCGCGAGTGAACCGACTGGCTCGCGCTGCTCACGAGCGCAGAAGCTCGGCTTGCAGTTTCATCACTTGTACTGTTGTAGCCGGAGCGTCCTGCGAGTGTACATAGCCATCCACACGATCATCTTCGGTACAACAGCACGCCTGTCTTGATTGCTTCTCATCTGTTATATCGTTCCACCGCATCCTCATATCGAAGCCTGCACAGACGAAAGGTTCGCCCGGACACCAGCGTAACTCAAAGGCGGAGCGGACCTTGTTTCTGAAACGCCTCTGTTTGCAGCTGCATATCTAACTACTGCCGTCTGCCGAGGACACGATTGTATTTGGCTGTTAGTGTCAAGCGGTGGAGAAACGTCACCAGTGACAGGACAATCTACCGTCCGCCCTGCCGCTCCATGCAGCGAGCATCTGAACTGCATTGTTGATCATCACTCTTCTCATCTTCGAAGTCCTAACATCTCCATGCTCCCAATCCTTGCCCACATGGTCCATCCGCTGTCACACGAACCCAATCAACGTCCCGACCACGAACCCAATTTCACATCACAACCCTGCACCAGGATCCCCTCTCCACATTGCCAAAAGTACACCTCACTTCTTCCTCATCGCCGTCTCCAACTTTCACACTTACCAATGCTCCAGCCGAATGCGGTCATTCGAGGTGTCATCTGCGCAAACGCCTCCGGCTCCTGCATATTGATTTGCGTACCCCTGAAATAGCACTCCCCGCAATATATAGATGCGCCTCGCGAGCGGTATGCCGACGATTTAGGCGAGCGTCCGGTTATTGATGAGGATCAAATGCAGGTACGGCGTGCGTAGGATGCTGTAGAGGCAAACATCCGAAGCGCGCTCTGCGCTTTGCTCTCATTCGACATCAACAACTTTCGAGTTGGCCCAGACCGGACGTCTGGATCAAGCGCGTCGTTCTTGCCGCAACATGGAGACTCGGTCTTGGCGACGCAGCTCCAGCACAAACTCCAGACCTACACAATGCGATGCTATGTTTACTTGAGTAAATGTCAACTCCACAAGTATCCACGATGCTGATCGCACAGATATTCCCGTGCCATCGACGCCTAGATTCCTAGAAACGATACCCCTGAGCAAATCCACCGACCGATCGTATATGCCGCCCTGACACTGTAGCACTACCGGATGACGACTTCACAGGTGCTGGAGTGCGGCTCAGCTTCCACTGGCTGGCAGACCTGCACCAGCAACGCTGGTTCTATTTGGCGATGACGATATGAGCTCCCCAAGCGAGCACCTGCAGCTGAGGATTTCCCGGGTCGTCTCCATGTCCATCGCCGCCCCTCGACATCATTGACCTACGTTGCTCTGCGGAAATTCGGAAAATCCGTAGTAGCATTCCCGGCTCATGCACTCCCTTCGCACGAGATCACAATTGGTGAGAGGCCAGTGCCCAAGGAACATACGTATTTGTTGATATCGCTGCTGAGGACAGACTGCTAGGGATCGCAGAGACTGTGAAACAAAAGGCATTCACTGCTCCCTTAGCTCGAATTGCACCACTTGCCTGCCGAATACAATTAGTCTCTTTGCACGGCTCTGCATTTAAGCCTGTGCACTACTGTTTGTTCAGAAGCATACGCTATAGGATGTCGGATCAAAACGTGCAACTGATGCTGAAATCCAGTACAAAGTTGCACGGCTCTTACAACTGAGCTTGCCGCAGTATTTGCGCCGCCATGGCAGCTGCTTCGAGAGCTGTTTGTGGTTGTGGTGGTAGGTTTGCTCGCCGAAGGCTTCGGCTTCAAGGCACTATTTGACTCGTTTCTGTATCTGCTATTTCTTTCCACCACTCCTCTACATACGATACGATCCACACTCGATACGTGTCTATCCTCGCCTCGATTGTACTCGACACTCGATTCAGCCTCAATAAGACGCAATGTCTATTAAACCTTTTAAGGTGGCTCGCCCTGTCTGGGTGCTCGCTCTGCTAATTCTCTTGGCCACTCTCACTGCTGCCCTTCCTGCGTTGAACCAAGTCTCTGACCTCGTCATTGGAAATGGCGAGACCTTCCACATGGCGCGTGATGGCGATAAGCCTTCGCCTCCCCCAATGGCGGACGACCGCATTCCTCCGACAGCGCCCGACAGCCACAGCGTGCCGATCCTTTGGGGCAACCAGATCCCCTGGGGTACAGCCGCCGCCGACGCCCTGAAGAAGATAGACGGCACGGCGTTCCTCAAACAAGCACACTGCTTCGGAGGTCACGGTAAAGAGACCCTGGGTCTCGGCGAAGATGAGCAATGGGCTCGGCTAATGTGTTCTCCAGGCATCTCGAACATTTTCTTCGACAAGGCGGTCGAGACCTTCTGCAACAACGTGAACGGCAAGGTCCTCAGTCTCACCGCTGTCAACACCAGCTACGCACAGACCTACACGTACTGGCCGCCGGCGATGCACGGCGGTAAAGCTCACGACGACTGCGGCGACAGTGGCTCCGTATACTTACATATTGGATTTGGCCTTGGTGCGCCAGGGGAAATGAACTATACACTCTCCGCAGAGGCTTGCACGCGTGGACTGAAGCAGGTCTACAATCACGAGTAGGTCCACTCTCGAAGCACGAAGGGTTTGTTGAGGAAGCTTACAGGACTGACCCAACCCACAGCTGCGATGGTAGCCACACGGACAACAAGCGCGGAGGCCAACTCGACCTTGGTACATACGTGCCCCAAGGCCAAGACGACAAGTACAACGACCACCTGTTCTACCTAGCGGATCCCAATCCCCCGATCGTCGGCCGCAACAAGTACTGCAGCAACCTCGAACGTTTCGTCCCGAACGCCGAAGATACTTACACCTTCGACACTTACGTGGACCCTTGTTTCCAGTACCACGAGGGTTACGGGGGCGATGACTTCTGGTTTCGCGATCCGCCCGAATGGACTGACCATAAGAAGGGCTGGGACGCGCATGACGCGAACAAGACTATCTGTACAGCCGCGGGAGGGATCTACGACAAGCATGATGGGGTGAAGGACAATAATGGCAATAGGAAAGGACAGCGAAGGGCTGAGCTGGACCGGGAGAGCACTGACTGAGGATCAATCCTCGAGAGCTGATGGAGATGATAACTGGGCGGCGATCTTGGCCTTGTGAGATTTTGTTCCTGTGGTTACTGAGATTAGCCTGAGGCGATGGCTTTGCGGTAGGCTGAGGTGTTCGTGCATTTATCTATGCTGGGTGCTGGAGCAGTTTGCTTTTATGTCGGCAAGGGCAAGGACGAAGTTCTCCCTTTTCATTGTAGCGTTCTGCACTAGATAGAAATTCAAATGAGAAGAGCATAGCTGCGACACCTTAGCTTCCATTACCCCTTGGACATCCAGTAAGTGCTGTGCGAGCGTGAGGCCTGAAGAAGGGTATCTCGAGGCCCGTGCACGAAACGGACTCCATCTCTCGCATTCGCCCTCCTCGATTCAATGTACACAGTCCGACGCGATGCTGTCAACAATAGCACTGCGACAATGCATAGCCAGACCTGCTGACACTCATTTGTGACTCAAGCTTTCGCTTAGCCAGGAAAAGGAAGAGCATCCCGATCTGCTGGTAGTTCGGAAACGACACTTCAACGCAATGAAGACCTCTACGCGATGGTGACATCTGGCACAGGCCACGCAGGACTATATGGAACGTCTACTATATGAGCTCTGATGTCGTCGCCACTATCACTATCAGTTCATGGGCCTCTACCGCTCTGATAATGGAGCAACTTGGACGCCATCGCACTGGTCACTGAGCCGACACATGAACAGACTAGATGTTGCTGGACACGCCGGATGATGTCCTGTGATCTCGCTATCCACCACCGTGGCCGCACAGAGCTGTGCAGCAGTAAGTGTCGCATACTCTAATCCATTTAGACATATACACAACGGCTTTCTCGCCGCAAGCATGAGTGTTTAATTCCTAAGACTATGCTCTTAAACATGCTTTCATACTCCTATACCGTGCGGTCAGAATAGCACGGGACTGGTAGGATAAGGCACATTAGAGTTCCACGAGCTGTTCGATGCGTTCATTGTATTTGCGCTGGCGGTGCTGGCGAGTTTGCTCGCCCATGGCCTCATGCTCGACGTACTATTTGAGCAATTCCGTTTCTCGAACTCTTTCTCTTCAACTCATCCTCCATCCGACTGGTCTCAACCTAATTGATTGCAAGCTTTGCGATATACAGTCAACGTAGCCTACACGGTTAGCCCAATCCCGCCAGATTACAACATGGCTGCAGGCGCGCTATGCAACTCGATTCACACCTTCTTCATCATCCTCACCTTGCTTACCCTTCTGGCAACATTCGCGATCGCATTGCCGAGCGATATGGCGGCCGCCGGTCCTCGCGTTGTCCCGTCCCCGGCCGATATTCCATATACGACCTACAATGACTCTCAAACTCCGGTTCGCGGTACCTCGCTGATCAACTGGGGCCGTCAGAGCTCTAAGCTGGAAGCTGCGATGCATCAAGGGGTCAGACCAGACGATGACATGCCGTTGGCACACTGTTTTGGCGCACATGGCAGGTTCTATGACGTTGATCGTGGTCGGGCGATATGCTGACGCAGACTGACAGGCATTGCCAACACTTTTATGGATCATGCCGTTGCCCTCTTCTGCAACGATGCTAACGGTCTCGTTCTCGATCTCAAGATGCCCAACAACAGTGTTGCCATGACCTACGCCTACTGGCCACCTGCGAGGAACCCGGGTAAGGACTACTATGATTGTGGTGAGACAGGTCAAGTGTATCTGCAGATTGGCTTTGGACTCGGCGCGCCTAGTGACACAAGCTACACTCTGTCCACGTCCGCATGTGTTCGCGGTTTGCAGACGGTCTACAATGTCGAGTACGAGCTACTTTAGCCCCCTTCCCGATTTGATCAGCGACTGATCAGTTTCCAGCTGTGACGGACAGCATAAAGATAACAAACACGGCGGCCAACTCGATCTCGGCGCCTACAAGCCCCAAATCGAGGACAAAGACTGGAATGACCACCTCTTCTACCTCGCCGACCCGAACCCACCCCTCGAAGGCCGCAATCCCTACTGCTCTAATGGCATGTGGCGCTTCACGCCTAACGCCGAAAACACCAATTTCCTGCCCAAGCAGACTGACAATTGCTACGATGTGCATCTCGGCTTTGGCGGAGACGATAAATGGTCCGTCAAGCCCAAGGGCTGGAAGCCGTCGAACAATCATTTCGACGCTGATGATATGAAGGCGCATAGTGATGCTAAGGAGGCGTGCGTCAAACTGGGTGGGAAGTACGATAAGAAGGGTGGTACGGGTGACAATTTGCCCGGCCCTACCAATTGGTAGTCAGGTGTGGAAAATGACTGGCTCACGCCTGGATGTCCCGCACCGTTTATGGCTTACACAAGTCCACGGGACAGACGGGGGCACTGAGCCTGCTTTCTGCTCTGGTAAGATGGTTGTTGCAGGGCTACCCAGAAGTTACTCTGCTTTTACTTCCTGCCTATGGTGTCTCGCAGGGGCAAGCACAAAGTGCTCCCTCTGCAATGCTGCGTTCTGCACTAGATAGTCTATACAATCGAGAAGAGCATAGCTGCGAACTACATGTCTCAATTATCAGTCTACCCAAGATTTTCCTCCAGGCCCGTGCACCGGGCAACCTCACTCACAACTCCGCCCAGACCGTGCCCTCCTCCATCACGCGTATGTACCAGAGCGTAGAGACTACGAATCTATCGATAGATGCCGGTACTGATACCACGCTCTATTAGACTGTCAACACGACAGTGTGCTTTGATTTATGGGAAGAAACCGCCGTCAGTCGCCTCTGTCGGAGACCTCCCAGTCACAACCTCGAGCCATCGACCACCATGCGCATAAACGCGATTACAGGTAAGGGGTCACCACCATCCCTTGTCCCCATGCTTTCTTTCTTCACTCCCTCCGAAGCTCTCTTCTCCTCTTTCACAGCCACTAATTCTCCCCATGTCCTGACCCATCCTTCTCCTCCCAGCACTCTCCCACCCTCGCCTCCTCTTAGTCCCCTACAGTACTCGTCATGTCTCGACCTACCATCAGTGGCTCCAATCTCCCTCTCTGCAGCAACTCACAGCCTCCGAGCCCTTGTCGCTGGATGAGGAGTACGCCATGCAACGCTCGTGGCGTCAAGACGGCGATAAACTAACCTTCATCATCTGTCTGCCACTGATCGACACCGCCCGAGATCTGTCGAGCATCAGGAGCGGCGACTTCGATAGCGGAGAGCAGATGATTGGGGATGTGAATCTGTTCCTCTCGGAACTTGATGATGATGATGATGAGGACGACGTAGATGACGAAGCGAGCGAAGGTGACGGAGATGGGCTAGTAGGCGAACTCGAAATCATGATTCCCGCCCCCTCGCGCCAACGAAAAGGCTACGCTCGGACGGCGCTGCAAGTCTTCATGGCTTATATCCTCACGCACTGGTCCGAGATAGCAGCTGAGTTCGCTCGTAGCACGGGTGAGGGAAAGGGCGATGGGGGGAGGAAGCTGGAGTGTCTTTGCGTGAAGATCGGGGAGGGGAATGTGGCGAGTGTGAAGTTGTTTGAGGGGCTGGGTTTCGAGAGGCACGGGGAAGTGAATTATTTTGGGGAGGTAGAGATGCGGTGGCGGCCTGACTTGCAGCACTTACAAGCCGGTAGAGGGTACGAGGTAGCACGGGAGATCGGGTACGAGGACAGCAGCAAGGCGGATATGAGCTGCTGACGAGATCGAAAGCCTGGGTAGACCATGTACCCGCTAGAGCTACACACACATATAATTCTACAGCTCCCCGCCTCCCTTCCTAATCCCTTAGGATCAATCGAAGTCCATCTCCCGATCCTGCAGTTGCACTCCCCTCCCAGCACTCTCCTCAGGCGCATCCACAGGACTAGCTACATACTCCCCCGTCCCACTCTCCCCGCTATCCCTCTTACTAATAAGACTAGCTCGTTGCAAACTACTAGCCGTTCCCTTCCTCACCGGAAACGTCCGCCCTCCAGCCGCAGCGCCAGCAGACCGCGTGAGACTATCACGTTTCACTGGCGCCGAACTATCGACTGATGTCGCTGGGCTTGCAGGTCGCTCAGAGGTGTCGTTGGTGATTTTGTACTTTGAAGTGGGGGCTTTGATGCCCGAGCTTGCTGAGTCACGATTCGAGTTTGCCGCTGTGGAGGTCGGGGCTGTGGAAGCGGATGGCGCCGTGCTGGCTGTCGTGGAGGAATCGACGCTGCCGGCGTAGTAGTGTGAGGGTGTCATGAAGTCGCCTGGGCTGGAGATGGAGGCGCTCATCGTGGGAAGGGCGGAGAGGCGTCTCGCCGCTGGCCCTGTTGAATGCTCGTCTGCTGCTGGTTCGGCTGGGGGAGGTTGGTGGAGAGACGCGCCATTCGTTCGCGGTGGCGAGGCCGAGCCGGAAGAGGAAGGTGGTGTATCTTTTGACGGCGGAGCAGGCGCGGTCACGGGCTGGACGGTGCGAGTTGAAGGGGGAGAGCCAGGGACTTCAAGACTTCCTCGCGAGCCAGCTGAGGTGGGAGAGAGAACACGCCGGTCTGTAGGGCTGATCACGCTGGCTGTTAATATCGGAAAGCGAGTTTCAGGCCCTCTGCTGCGGTCTCTGCGATGGCCAGGGAGGACTTCGGACGGCGTGGCGATCCGCGCACCGGGCCCTGGACTTGGCTGCCGACTGCGATTGCTGCCTGATTGCGATTGAGCTTGAGTGGCGGCTGCAATCGCGCGCTGCCGCTCTTCCATGTGTTCGCGCCGTTTGGACTCGTCTGTGCTGATGCCTCGCGCAGGTCGAGTGGCTGTGGAGGGCGCGTGGTGCAGGTTTGTTGCTTGTCGCTTTAGCTCGCCAAAGATGGCTTCCTTGTGTGCTACGAGATCTTTGAGCAGGCGAATGCTGTATTTCTCAGCCATGCTGAGGCCGGTCTCTTGTTTCGGACGGAGAATGCAGGGTGCGAGGGTAGTGGCGAGCTGGGTTATGTATGCTTCGTCTGCGCTTGTGAGCTCAATGAGGCGGGAGAAGTGAGTTACGACTGCGTCTAGGGTGGCGATGTTGGCTAGCCTTAGCTGGCCGAGGGTAGATTGTAGGACTTGAATGCGTGCAGCTTCGCTGGCGGTCTGTGCGGTTGTGGCGTAGATGGTCTTGACAATCTCGTAGACGTGACTGCTGACCAAGGAGTCGGGCAATTCGAGAAAGTAGAGCTTAAGTACAGCAGCGACGATCGGGATCTCGTACTTCTCCAGCAGGCCTGGTGGTACGGGCTTGCCGGTGTTCAGCTGGTTGCGAAGGTGGTGTATCGCTGCGAGTGGGACGTCGACCACCCAGATACTACGCCGAGCAGCGTCGCCCTCGAGCTCTGGATACCGACTGTCCAGGAAGGTCAAAATTGTCGTGATAATAAGCGGGACCCGTTTTCGATCGCTTCTTGCCCTCGCCTCGATGTCAACGCCGAACGTCTGCTCATCCACTGTGTTGTAGTAGTTTTCGTACACCGTCACTTTTGGAATGTAGCTGCCCGTTCGGTAGTTCTCCAGGAAGTACCGTAGATCGCCCAGTGGCTGTACGGTCTCCTGATACAGCATCATATTGTCGACAGTACTTTGCAGACTAGGGATGACATTGCTGATGGAGCCACTGAAGTCAAGCACCACGCTCTTGATCGCCTTCAGTCGGTCAAGTTCACAGCGCTCCATAAATTTCAAGTGGTCGATCATGGCTTCCTCTAGGCTGCATCGCAGAGTGTCTAGCTTTCGCACAGCTTGCTTGTAGCGCTCATCTGCGACCTTTGCTTCTCGCTCGAGCTTCTCGACTGGCGTCTCGTTGGCATGTGCGTTGTTCAATGGGTTCCAGCCTCCGAGGTATTCGTTCATTGCGCCCACCACAGGACTATCAGGCGTGCTGTCTGACCCGTGACTTGCCAGTGTAGTGGTTCTCCCAAGCAGTTTCGGCTTCTTTTCGGGTATGCCAGTGATCTGGAACACCTTCGGTCTCCACTGGTAATTCATCTTGCTGCTGTTGGCGAATGTGCTGCCAACGTTTCCAACCAGTCTCAGGAATCCGTGTCCAAGTAGATCCTGCCCAATACGCTCAGCGTACAATAGCGTTGTACCTCCCAGATGCTTCTGTATGTACTCCGTGATGTCTGCACCACTAGAAGTATTTTGATACGTCCCCAATATCGGTACTTTCGTCTCGCCCACCCGGATATTGTTGACCATGTGGGTCAAGATCTTCTTCACCTGCTCCGGCTGGTACGTCTCATCCCCGATGTCCAGCGGCTCCGGCTCATCTTCTTCATCCTCCACCTTGATACTAGGGACCACTACAGGCCCAGTCTTAGGCGATCCTGTAGCAGCAGTAGACATGGGATCCTGGAACGCCAGCTTCTCCTCCTCGTCCAAGTCCTCCACTCTCCGGCATTTGTTGAAGTACGCGCTTCGATACTGTCGCACAGTCTCGGCCTGCCGGTCGTGTGCGCGAATACGCCCTTGCAGATCATCTTGGCTGTTTTGTATGCGAGCAGCGTGTTGATCACACCAGCGGCTGAAAGGGTTAAGGACCAGCTCTCTGATGTTGGAAGCGATCTTGCGGTGGTTGCGCGATGCTTCAATCATTTCGCCGCGCACACCGTCAAAAGCTTTCTTGACGCTCGCGCCGTCATCCTTTTGGAAGCCACCTTCTATGCGATTCGTAGCTGTGTCAATGTCGCCCAGCTTCTGGCTGTAGAGATCCTCTGCTTCTGCGCGCAAGCGGGCTACTGTGATGATCTGTTGATTTTCTTGGACGCCTTGTTGGAGCTTGCCAAACAGTACGCCCAGCCCACCAGCGTAGTCTGCCGACCAGAATGAGGTTGCGAAGGTCGACATGACTATATCTGTCGTCCTCGTCCAATCGTGTGAAGATATGCCCCGGAGCTGCAATGGTCGCGGCTACGCTTTGCGCCTGCAATGATATCAAGCCGGACTGACAGTGAACGTTATCGAACTCATGGTAATTGTATGAGTGTGATTGAGCATTGAAGAGGTCTAATCAATCCATTGCGACTTTCAAGGCTTGCTCAACATCCCCGGCCATCCTCCCAAGCAAGCGCGCAATGCTGGCAGTTCATGCAACCACTCAGGGTGAAATAGCCGCGTGCCCGCTGCAGGGATCAAGGAAGCTTTCCAAACGGCCCCAGCTGACGTTTCATCTGTCAATCCTATTGCATTACCGAGACCCCCATTGAAATCGACCATGAATTGATTGATCCCCTTCGGAGTTAAAGCTCGTGCATGGACGTCACCTGCGACATTAACTCCACGCAGGAGCAGTGCACCTCACACCAAGAAGCTATTCGCCCTCTTCACTGATGTTCTGTGAATAACAACGACGATCAAGTCCACGATGCGAGTGTGAGTGGAAGGCTTGCCGTCATTGACCGGACCATATGTACTGACATGTCGAAGCACGAGAGGGACTACACGACGCGTCGCACTGGAGCGACTAGCAATCTTATGCGCTACTTCAACCGACGGGCAAGACCACAGCGATGGCATCCAGGGCCTCTGCAAGCTGCGACCGAAGTCGAGTCTCAATGCCTCACTCGAAGGCGCTGGCGTGGCAGCTGTGCCCATGTCAGCACGGGAGCTGGACGTACTCCTGGCATTGTGCAAGGCAGCACCGTTGGTGACGGGTCTACAAGATGCAGAGGCACTGCTGGCTCAACTGGTGCCATACATGCCCGAGGCTCATCGGCAAGCAATTGGTCACTCTGCGCCAACATCTCGTCAGGCGCCATGGGAGTCCTTGGCATACGAGCTCACGTCTGCCGTTCTGTCCATCGCCACTAATCACCTTTCCCTGGCCGACCGGGCACTGTCGAGCGTTGAAGTCACACTGAATGCGTTGGGGGAGAGCATCGACAAGTCGGCATGGCGAAAAGCTGAGGCGAACGGCACCGACACTTCGGACGCGGACCACAGTGCTGTACAGCTGACTGTGGCAATGTACGGGTTCATGCGTGCTTGTGCCGACCATGTACAAGCGTGGAACGCAGATCAGAGGCTTGCGCTCATACAGCGCCTACGCATACTGCTTTCCGAGAAGTTCATGGTGTCGGTCGAAGGCTCGCTTTCTGCGATCCGCAACGGGCGGGTGACTTCACGATCTTCGACAGAGTGGCGACGCTGGATACGACAGTATGCGACTCAGGGCAAGCCACTTGGAGCGATGCTGCTGCAACGCGCGTTCATTGATATTGTGGAGCGCATTGCGTTCTTGCTGCATTCGCCTTACGAAGCCTTGTCTGGAGACGGAGCATTGGCCGTCCTGATGGCAAAGGCTTCACAAGTCAGCAAGCCGCGTCCAGCAGTCAGCGAAAGCATGATTGGGAGCCTCGCTGAGATCATTGCCGAAGAGGTGAACCTTCTGGACGAGGATGCCGACTACTTGCAGGTCAGCTCGGCTTGGCAGCAGCGACTTGCGTTCGAAGTCAAGGCAGCTTCCCTGCGGAGCTTCCTGTACTGCACTCTGATCGATGAAGAGATCGCTGACGACGAAGTCTTGATGAGCTGGCTTGAGGCAACCGCATCTGATCCCGTTCAGATGGGCGATGGAGGACTCGCCGAAACTGTACTAAAGTCAATGGCAATACTGGCTGGCACCTCGCCCGCGATAGCGTCGAACCTGAGTCGTACGATGCCCAGACTGATTGTGCAAGGCAGAATGCCCTCCCGGACCGGCAAAGTAGCCGGCGAATGTTTGGCTCATGCACTAAGGCTGCTTTCCGGAGACGTCGTCATCAGTACACTGTATTCACTGGGAAATGTGCTGAGCGCCGGCTCAAACGATCGACCAAACGGGATTTCCCCCTGGATTGACGGCAGTGCAAGTCTAGACACCACCGGGCCGTACACCTCCCACTCGGCACTGGGAAGCAGCATATCATTGAACATGAGCGACGAAGATGAGTCTACTGTCGTGTACGGCGCAGTCATACAAGCAATCGTAGCAATCGCAATTGCACGGAATGACGAGAAGATCTCAGCCCTTGTGCTTTCAATGCTGGTGCAGAAGCTTGGCCGTATCAATCCGACAGTCGATGCTCGACTCGTCGCCGAGACGGCTGCATTAGGCGCCTGCAACGCTACAGACCTCAAGGGCTTACTGCGACTCTACGTCCGAGCTGCCAGTCTGGCGAGCAACAGCGGCAATGTTCAGATGATCGGCGCAGTCACGGACGCACGCATTCGGATTGCAGCTAGCATACGCAAAGACTCACCATTGTATGAGATCTACCTAGTTCACCTACTTGGCCTCATAGTAGGTAATGGTGATGAACGGGCTGTTGATGTTGCACCTGCTTCACGCAACATGGCACGCCTCTTCAGACCACTCGCCATCCTTGTCTCGACTGACCTGACGTCAACGCCACAGTTCGAAGACGAAGAGGAGGTCCGCCAACTCGGCCGCGATGCCTGGTTCAATATCGTCGCGCATGGTTTCACACTCCAATCACAGTCGGGTCGCCAGTACGCCGCGGAGCTGCAAGTGCTCGCACAGCACAGCCTCCCTCTCATCGACGAAGAGCGCGTCGACATGCCAGAGAGTGGCATCGAGCTCAACCCGATCTTACGACGAAGTGCTGGAACTGAGCATGTAGGTAATTTGCAGGCCGCACTCATTGCACTGAACCCACAGCACGAAGCCGAGATCAAGAAAATGGGCTACGCCGAGTGCGTATACCTCAACGCTGCAACGCTCGTCACCACACTCCGAGCTCGCGCAGGAGATTGTACTTCTGTTCTGCCCTACTTCCTCGAGAACAAAGTTAAGACTACTTCGATGGGCAATACGATGCTTAGCATCGCCACAAACGCCGTCGACACATACCTTCAGCGTGTGCTGACTGGCAGGGAGCAAAGCTTCGCTGCGTCGCAAGTAGCGCTTCAGCTTGTGACCTTCTTCGAGGACTGCTGCCACCGCATATCGAAGGTGCAGAACGCCGCTGTTACAGCCGCTGACCGCATCATTAACGCCGTGCCATCTGCACTCAGCCACAAAGCATCACTATTCGCACTTCTTGAGCTACTAACGATCATGTGGCGTAGCTGCCTCGATGCTGAGACCGACGAATACGAATGGAAGACTCATTACACCTCCGAGAAGGGACTTGTCTCCGTTCAGCTCTCAGACGATGTCAACTACCGCCAAACCACCCTGACAAACTTCCACAAACGCTGCCGTATTTGGGTGTCCAAGGCTGTTGACCTGGCACCGCTGGATATGAAGGGACTGCTTCGTGCGTACCTCGAGGACTACGAAGATGAGGGCACATATGGCCACATCGGATTGGGTCGCTCGTTCGCCGTCGAGATGGGCGCACGCATCCCGGCGAGTGATCAGCGACTGACTTCGATCGATCGTCAAAGTGGAGTCGCTGTCAACACGGCTTCCGACTTCATGGCGCAGATCACGTCCAGGCAGGCTTATCGATATGGTGACTCGGGTACTGTTGACGATGACTGGACACTTGTTGATCGCAATGGGACCTCGAGAGCACTCACGGCGGGTCTCGGGACCGACATCGCTGCTGAGGTAGCCGGCTTGCGTGAGCTGCACATTCGCCTGCTCAAACACGAGCACATCCCGTTCGAGCACGTACGGGACTCTCTGCGCCGTGCTGCTGCGTGCCTGACTACTAGTGGCGCTGCGGGCATACCACTCGTCCGCGAAGTAGTCGCCATCCCCTTCATCATTCTCACCAAGCAATCCATCAAACTTGGCATCTCACTCTGGCTGGGCATCGTCAAAGAGAATCCAGCACTCGAGCATCGCGTGCTTACGGAAGTCGCCACAGGCTGGGAGTCATCCGTCCGCCTCAAGAAGGGCTTCTTCAATTCAACTTTCGCACATCTCGATCCCTTTTACGTCAAAGAGGAGTTTGCACCTACGAATTGGGAGGCTATTGCGAAGAGACAGCAAGTCACGCATGACTTGATCGCGCCGCATCTTCGACTGATCTGGTACTTGAAAAGTCACTTCAATGCTTCCCGGCTCACTGCGCCGAACGTTGAAAAAGTGTACGCGAGACTCATGCGGGTGACTATGCTTGCCATGAGGCACACTGTCAGCCAGCCTTTGGCAAGGGAGGTGCACTTTCATCTTGTGCTGTTGGCGCTTGACATTCTGCAACACCAGACACGTCTGGATTCTGCCACCCAGTGGCGATCCAAGGACGCGATCCTGTCAGGTGCACTTGCGTGGTTCGCCACGGCTCCACTCTGGAGCTTCGGCAGCAATCGCCTGCAACTGAAGGCGGAGGTCAGGTTACTGGCTGATGTCTCTACCGAACTGCAGAAGCTTTCGAGGGTAGGCGCGAAGACGACAGCTTCACTGGCAAGCTTGCAGCCCAAGCAGGAGCTGCTGCAGCACTTGCTTGCGCACGAGTCTGGACGCTTAAGTGTCTGGATCAGTCCTCTGGGCGCTAATGCACAAGTGAACACGGGGATCAGTCAGACTGGTATCACGATGAAGGACACGACCTTCTCGTCGCTAGTCAGAGTCGCCTGGTCGGAGAATCCTAGCATCGCCATTCATCTAACCACCCGCTTCCCACACTCACAACGCCTCAATTCCGAAGTCAAAGCACTGCTGCTTGCACAGCCAGAGAAAGCTATCAGCGAGCCGGATGCGCTGTACGTCATGGTTGGCTCTTCTCTGCCTACCGATCTCAAGAACCAGCTCAAGTACCTCCTCTACTGGGCTCCTGTGAATCCCATGGCCGCAGTCGCCTACTTCATGCCCGCCTACCGCAACAACGCTCTCATCACACAGTATGCCATCCGTGCCCTCGAATCACACGCCGTCAAGGTAACATTTTTCTACGTCCCCCAAATCGTGCAAACCCTCCGCTACGACGCCCTCGGCTACGTCGAGCGCTACATCATCGAAACGGCCAAGTTTAGCCAGCTCTTCGCCCATCAGATCATCTGGAACATGAAAGCCAACGCATACAAAGACGACGACCAGCAGGTCCCCGACCCGGTGAAACCGACGCTCGATAAAGCGATGAACGCCATGATCTCCAGCTGGTCCCCTGAGGATCGGTCGTTCTACGAAACGGAGTTCGAGTTCTTCGCAAAAGTCACCGGTATCTCCGGGACATTGAAACCTTTCATCACCGCCCCCAAGGCGGAGAAGAAAGCCAAGATCGAAGAAGAGCTCCGCAAAATCGAAGTACAAGTCGGCGTTTACCTGCCCTCCAATCCCGACGGAGTTGTCATAGGTATTGACCGCAAGTCCGGCAAGCCCTTGCAGTCCCACGCCAAGGCACCGTATATGGCCACTTTCCGTATCCGCAAGGAGATCTCGACCGTTGAGGTGGTGGAGACTGACGAAGCCCAAGATGAGGCTGATGCGAAGAGGAAGAGCTATGAAACTTGGCAATCTGCGATCTTCAAAGTCGGCGATGATTGTCGGCAGGATGTGCTGGCGTTGCAGATGATCGCCGCATTTCGCGGGATCTTCAATTCCTGTGGGCTGGACGTGTATGTCTTTCCCTACCGCGTCACGGCCACCGCGCCGGGGTGCGGGGTGATAGACGTCCTGCCCAATTCCATATCGCGAGATATGATGGGCCGCGAAGCGGTCAACGGACTCTACGAGTACTTTGTCTCCAAATACGGGTATGAAGACAGTCTGCGATTCCAAGCCGCGCGAGGAAATTTCGTGAAGAGCATGGCTGCCTACAGTATCATCTCCTACCTGCTGCAATTCAAGGATCGGCATAACGGGAATATCATGGTCGACGACGCCGGACATATTCTACACATCGACTTCGGCTTTTGCTTCGACATCGCTCCTGGTGGCGTCAAATTTGAACGCGCGCCGTTCAAGCTCACGCCTGAGATGGTCGCTGTGATGGGCGGCTCCGTCAACTCCGCGCCTTTCAGAGCGTTCGAAGAGCTTTGTGTCAAGGTCTTCTTGGCTGCGAGGGAGCATGTGGAGCAGTTGAGTCACATCTTGCAGACGATGCTGGACTCGGGCTTGCCGTGCTTTAAGCCGCAGACGCTGCAGCATTTCAAGGAGAGATTTGTGCTTGAGAAGAGTGAACGAGAGGCCGCGGACTTTGTCCGCAAACTTGTGAAGTGGAGCGCTGGAAGCTACTCGACTGGAGTGTATGACTACTTCCAGCTGTTGACGAACGGGATACCTTACTGAAGAGCGTGGAGGGAACCGAGGGAAGAACAAGGAGGCGATACAGCGAAATGTTGACTGAGCTGTTTGGTGGCCGTCAGCACAGAGCATGTAGTCCAGCCCAGCACTCGTAGCCAACGACAAAGTATTCCGTCAAAAAGCAAGCCACGCGCATAGGTATCATTATGGGTATCTCGATCCTAATACGGCCAACGATCTCGCTCCAAGCCTTTACTCGTCCTCGCCTGCAGACCCCAATGAGAAACTTCACAGCATCACAATCGCCAGCCCAGCCAGCATGCCCACAATCACTGACAACCCCTCCCGTGCCCCGACCTTTGCAGCGCCCGAGCTCGCCCCTCCACTCACACTCCCGCCCCCAGCCGTCGCACTCGCAGTGGGACTCGTCAATGTCAAACTCTGCCTCGACGCGCTGTAATCCACATCGCTCTTTACACTCATCGCAACACTGTAAAACGAAACGTCCGCCTCATAAGTGTCCGTGGCACTGACCGTGAACGTCGTCGTATGCGTCACCTGCTGCGTGACCAAGCTCGCGGATGAAGGCCGCTGTGAGTAGTAGTACGACGAAACGTAGTACGTATACGTCGTCGTATAGTACGCCCAGGATGTGTATTCCCGCGTCGAAGCGGGGGCGTAGGTAGAGGAGGGCGTGACGTAGGCTGTCTCGGTCGTGGTCTCGGTGTTCGTCGCTCCTGCCCCGCCTCCTGCTCCGGCTGCAGCGGAGGATGGCGGGTGAGAGGTTGTTTGCGCTGGCGGAGGTGTGTAGGTCGTTCCGGCGGCAGGCGTGGTATAGGTCGCTATCGTGGTGTCGCCGAAGCCAACACTACTGAACTCGCCGGGGCCGTAGCAGCAGATGAGACCTGAGCCATCGTCGCAGGAGCCGCAGCGGGTATTGGCTGGGCAGTGGCCGCCGTCGCTGTGGGGGTAGCGTCAGAAAAAGGTTTGCCGTGCCTGTAAGAAGACTAGGCACTTACGAGCAGCAGTCCGAGCCATCGAGGGGATACACTTTCCCGTTATTGCCACAGCAGGCCCAACCTTGCGGACAACAGGAGTCGGTAGGGCAGCAGCCGCTTCCGGGAGCGCAGAGATTACCATTACAGCAGGAGTTCTGCAGTCTCTCAGCTATGGGTACTACTTGGTATAGTACAGCGTAGGCTCACCTCGACCGCAGTGCAGCCATAGCCGCAACATTGCGAATTCGCAGGACAGCACTGTCCGGTGTCTACCATCGAAGTAAGCACGAGGTGTAGTGCGTCCATCTCAATGCTTCACTCACTGCACACTCCGTATCCTGGATTACATGCTCGGGCGAACAGATGTGGACTCAACGCTGGCTCGAGCGATATCGATCGATCTCCCTCTGTATAGATAGGATATTGGAGGGCAAAAGTGCGAACAAGAGAGAGCGAGAATAGAGCGAAAATGGGAAGTAACATGTTAATCGTCTGTTGCGCTTTACCCTTGTGACTTGACCTCAAGCACACGACTTGTGACTTGACCGCGTAGCAAAGTATCGTGCACTCCTGGAGAGGCGATGCGCTCTGCTATATCTTCACGCAGCGCAGCAACGTTGCGCTACAAGCGATGCTTCATGGACAGGCGGATGATTCGCGCACTGGAAGATTATCAGCGCCACCCGTCTGTAGGTCCCTGGACTGTGCAACAAGGTGGCGTGATGCCGATCAAGGGCATGCTTCAAGGCTGGCATATCAGTCCTCAGCTGAAGCCGTCAGTAGAGCGCAACACACCGCATTATGCTACCCTGCGTCCACCATTCGCGCAAGCGCTGGGACCGGTGTGCAAAGAAGCGAAGGCGCTCAGATAGAGGAGCTCTAGTTTGAGCTGCTGGACGTCGGAGTGTCTTGGTATGCTTGGCGAAGGATTCGGGGAATCTGGAAATAGAAGCTTCAGGCTTGGCTCAGGTACAGAGGCTTGATCACAAGATCAATGTTTGCTGCCTGAGGCCGGCTAGGTACGCCTGCGGTACTCTGTCGCGGTCTTTGTGCTTAGACCGTCGTAAGACTCTCTAACGTTGACTCCTAGGCACAATGTAGAGCTGCGACGACAGCAAAGAGTTTCACCCACAGCACTGCAGCGTCGAGCTTCCATGCGCTGTCTGCACCACTCGCCGTTGCGGAGGCTGACGCTGCAGCTGCGAACGTAGTCGCACTTACTGACCCAGACTCATGCGTGCCCTCTGTTGGAGCCACGGTGGCATTCAATGCCGGCATACTCAGAGTAGCGAGCTGTTCCGAAGCACTCGACTCTGCCTCTTCCCTGATCGAAGACTGTAGCTCAAAGAACAGACCATCCGCCGCGATCAGATTCGACGCGCTGACCGTGAGCGTCGTTGTCTCGGTCACTGTAGTAGTGCCAAGCGAGATAGCAGTCGGCAGAGGTGGATAGAAGTACGAGTAGTAGGTGTAGGTGTACGTTGTCGTGTAATAGCGAAGGGAAGTGGTGGCGGTGGTGTACGCTGTCTGGGATGTTGTGGTGGTCGGCTTCGAGGTTGAAGTGCGTGATGACGTGATCGAGGTGGTTGGGGAGGTCGCGGTTGTCGCAACAGAGGTATCGTAGCCCGCCGAGTCGCCCGCGCCGAAGCCTGTGCAGCAGATCTCGCCAGGGTAGTCCCGGCATGCATAGCAGCTCTCACCAATGTCGCAATGGCCGCCATCGCTGGGTTGACGCATTAGCGACTCACGTCGAGCGGCTGTGTCAGCGCGGGAAGATGCTCACGAGCAGCAAACCGAGCCGAATGGCATGACATTTCCATCGTACCCACAACACTCGTACCCAGGCGATGCGCACCCGTGGCCTGGACAGCAGTCATCTGCGAACGGACACACGTCTCCATCGGGACAGCAGGTGTCCTACATTCGTCAGCGTCGCGTCGCTGCGCGCCCGCAAGTGGAACACCATACCAGATAATCTGCGCAGCCGGCACCACAGCACATCTCCGGGCAGCAGCCATCGCCACAGCATGTGTGGGATAGCGAGCAGCATCCGGTACCTACGATCGGTGTGAGTATGATGTATGAACTTCACACGCCGGGCAGTGCGCGGCGTACTGCAAGTGGTATATCCGATGTCGCACGTCGTTCTCTCAAACAAGTTCCGCATAGCTATCGGGTCGATCGAAAGCGAGGTGTTACTCGCAAGGTGGGTAGATCGTCGTTCAGCGAACACCAACACCACGCTGGCAGTGAGGAGAGCGAAGGTAGATGCACCCATCGTGAGAAAGTCAGCGAGTGATCGTCAATGGCAACTGAACGTCCAGTATTCCTTGTCGATAGGTGCATCTCAGCCGTAAGATGCGTCGACAAGTCGGCGGAGAGGGCATTGTTATGGGCGAAGATCCTTGACACCTGCGGTCATGAAGTGCGGAGGATGCGAGGGCAAGCGATGGTGCACACATCCAGCGAATGACACATCCTTGCAAAGATTACATATCAAAGCCACCGTCTGTACGCCCGATCGCATGCACGAGGTGGCCTGATGCCAGAACTCCCCCTGCCTCGGCAACAAGATCAAGATGAATGAATCTAAGAAACTCTGCCGTAGTAGCTTCCGATCAATCAGCTTCCGATCAAGGACAAGTCTCTGTGAGCTTCTCATCTGTACGTGCTTCGACGATGTCGCACCAGAGTTGTTCGAGGTTCAAACATCCTAATCACTCAAGCGGTGGGCTGACCAAAGTTTGCCGAGTCTTGGTATGCTTGGCGAAATGTCAAGCCCTGTCGAAGCACATCCTTGGGCATTCCGGGGCCGACAGGCAGTAGCCGATATTACATCGGCCGTCAGACGCTTGGAACAGTGGAAGTAGTTTGAGTGCAACAGTCCGTGGGCAACTACCGCAGCTCGTACTTATCACCTCCCCCCAAAGGATCACCACCAGGCAAGCAAACACCAATTCGCCAGAAGTAGTCTCGATGTGCGAAGAAGAGCTGCCAGAGCTTATATCGCGAAGGTACACCCCAAGACTCAGTCCTGACTTCGGAGATCTCAGACTTCACTGATGCCAGCAAGTCGCGTTTGCGAGAGTGATGTTTGCCGGATGCGATGGTCGAGTCCTGGCCAGCGAGGCACTCCTTATCGTTGTCACCTTCGCAGTGCCGCACGTCGATAATATCGGGCGATAAGTCTGGCTTCGTGATGAAGATCTCGCCAGCGTGCATCGCGAAACCCCACTCGGTAAGCGGGAGCAAAGGCACAGGGTCATCGATATGAGTGACGCGGCGGTAGGACATTGCTGTATCGTTTAGATGATGTCCAGTCGATTCGCTCAGTCCGAAGTGTTTGTCGAGATACGTGACAAACGCCTGATTGCCCACTCGTGGTTCACCAAATGTCGTAATTTGCGGATCGAACCCTCGCGCTCGCAAATCTAGTCCAGCGAGTGCAGCGACCGCGCCGCCTAGACTGTGTCCGACAAGTGTGACTCTGTAGTCCGGGAGAGTCAGATTAGTCCTCTCGAGCTCGGGAATAATGTAGTCCCTAGTCGTAACCCAAGAGGACTGGAACCCCATATGCACAGCGCAATTCTCACACTTCCCCTGCCCATCGCCATCGTCGCCATCACCTCCAGGATAAGGCTCGTACTCCTGCGGAATCGTACTCAGATCAACAACCGTGTTAGCAATACTATACGTCCCCCGGAACGCCACAATCACACGCTTCTTCCCATGATCAAGCGCGATGTAGCCGCAGCTATCTCTCAAGAGCTGGCCAGTATTCCAAGTCGTAACCAGCTCGAAGGACGGGAACTCTGAGCATCGTCCCAGACAGCTAAATGGCTTGCTAATGCCGAAGCCTGTCAGGCCAACGCAGTAGCTGATATCAACAATCCGGGCTAGCTCCTCGAGCTCGGAGAAGAGTGCCGGCGAGACGGTGGTATTGTCGCTGGCATGGCGGAGGAGCGGGGCCTGATCAGCGATCAAGGCTCTTGCCACACTCGAGAGTAGTAATAGAGTGGCGCCTAAGGCCGATGGGATTGTGGAGAAGCGCATGGCTGCTAGGTCGGTGTTCACATGATACTGGAAAGGCGGTCTGCACTCAGCAGTTGATCGTCAGGTCGGTGTTGAAGCGTTCACTGTGCTGTGATGCGATGACAGGTCACAGGACAGTGATCTTATTATGATGTGGGCAGACTAGATGTGGAGGTTCTGTAGGCAGGTGGTGGAAGCTGTGGTAAGCTTTTAGCGAGATGCCTGAGGTACCGTTGATTAGTATTAGCAGAAGCGCCAAAACATGATCAAGATCCATTGTCAATGTTTAAGGTCGACGAAAGCTGATAATTGCGCGCTCTAATGCCGCCCTACCGCGTAAGCAAGTGCCTAAGGCAGTTTCCGATGCATCGCAGGAGGTAGTGCTTAAGACATATAAGTATGTTCTGAGGGTATATATAGGGTAGTAGGATCTAAGGTCGGACTCTTCGACACATTCGGATTCGCGACAATTCGGACAGATTTTCGACAAGTTCGACTTCGCTATAGCCCGGACAGACTTTTAATACTTCGAAGTTCGCAAAGTAATGCTAGCGGAGGATACGAAGAAGACGACTTAGGAACGCTATAGAAATATCGAAGGGCCGGCTAGAAAGCGTCTGTAGCGATACGCGGTACTCCGAGACACGCATAGAGTTCTTATACCGAGCAGTATCATAAATTGAGTATGTCGCGAGGTGCGCATCTTAGGAACTTGGATGTTGGATCTTGATCATGTTTTGGCGCTTCTGCTAATACTGATCAACCGTCTGAGGCTCACAACCCGAAGGCGTCTGATTTCTTTGAGCTTGACAACGTCACAGTTGCGTGGGTCTGACAAAAGCTGCCTCACTCATACATGTATCAAAGCCAAGCAGTCGTGATTCCCACGAGTCTCACAGCGAAAGCATGCGTCGAATCTGCTGTGCAAAGAGAACTCACGCCACAGCCCTTCGATTCCCTCACATGCATCCCTCTCCTTCCATCCAAACAGTCCTCAATGCAGACAAACTGCATGTCTTCCAACCTAGTGCCCATTCACCTGCTTCACCACAGGTCTACCAGTCGCCGGTAGCATAAATCCCGAGAAGAACTTGTCAACAGCATCAACATCGTCAATAGACCCCACGTAAGACACATACTGATCCGGCCTCAAAATCACAATACAGCCTTCCGGCACGATGCCAAAGCTCTTGTATATCTCCCCATGGCCTGCGGAAAGCGATCAGTCACATTTCCCAAAGACTTCATCTGCATGGAGACGACTCACCCTCATGATAGCTGACATCGTCGACGAAGATCTTCTCATAGTCATATCCGTCCACGGGATCGAAATGTCTGAACACCTCGGGAAAGTCGAAGATCGTCACGCTATGTCGCGGCGCACTGTGAATTGCCAGCACTTCGATTACACTCCCGAACTTGTCCCCAGTGTAGCGCGTCAAGAAGGCCTCTGTATCGCTGAAAGCCGCGCCGATTCTCTCGATTCGCTCTTTCTGCTGCGGCTGTGTGATGTCTCCGGCGAAGACGAGCACACGCCAGGTCCCATTACTCGGAAGTCGCTCCTGGAGGTGCCAGGGTCTGGCGTCTGCTTGGCTGAGGATCTTGACGCTGGGGATCCGTTTGCCGACCTCGATTGAGGGGGCGAGGGCTTGGTTCGAGATGACGCGGAGTTTCGGGTCGCTGATTGCGACGTCGGTACCGTCGCCTTCGTTAGCCGGATCGCCGGGTTTGGCGACGATGGTGCTTGCGCCGTAGTCCACGGCTAGCATGTCTGTCAGTCTTGTGTCACGCTGTCAGGGACACCAGTCAACTCACCAATGCCGCTTGCGAACATATTGCCCTTCACGAACGCCTCCTTGAAACCCTCCATACTGATACCAGCCTCGTCCATGACATCCTTCGCAGGACGGCCACTGAAGAGACGGGAGAACTTGTGGTCGAATTCGATGAGGTCTTGGGCGATCTTGCGACGCTCTGACTGGTAGGTCTTCAGAATCGAGCGAGACGAGATCCCCTTGAGCACGCTGGCGACCTTCCATCCCAGATTGAAGGCTGAGGAAGTCAGCTGCGACCATGTACAGAATTTACAAGCACTCACAATCCTGCATGGACACATTCATGCCCTGACCAGCCTTCGGCGAGTGCGTATGCACCGCATCGCCAGCAAGAAACACACGCTCATGTGCCGAGAACTGGGTCCCCACTCTCTGTCCGATCTGATACGCGGTCCACCAGTCCAGCTTGCGGTATGTGAGCGTGTAAGGTGCCATGATTCTTTGTGCAGATTGCAGGATCACGTCCGGATCGATTTTGGATCTGTCTGCTTTGCTGCCACCTTCCGCTGCAGTCTTTTCTGTGGTCGTGAGCTGGATGTAGAGACGCACTAGCTTGTTCTCTCGAGGAATGACCATCACTGAGCCGTTGCTTGCTGAATGAATGGCACACCGCATGCGGATATCCGGGACTATGGGAGAGCGTCAGTAGGTGAAGCAAGAGGTTGGGCGGGAGACTACGGGGCCTGACAGTTGGTGATCGGGACGATATCAAGCACACCCTAATAATTTGAGTTAGCCTGAGAGATTAGATGCGAGTGCCACTGCAATCGCCCAGTATATTCGAAGACCAACCCAAATGTAGTCAGTAGATTCGCCCTCCAGCTTCAGACCAATCTGACCGCGTGTCCATGAGTGCGCGCCATCCGCACCCAGAACATACTTGGCATGTATGATCTCCTCTGTATTAGCTTTCTTGTTCAGCGCGGCAACTTTAATAAGCTCAGCAGTATCATCAGCAGACATGTTACTCCTAAACAAGCCATCCTGCACAGCCTGCCCGTTAGTGGACGTAGAAGTCTGTTTCGGCGTAGCTTCTTCCTCTGTCAAATGTCTGACATGAACCGTAATGGGATGTGCGTCTGGATCTTCAACCGCAGACTCATCGATGCTTAGCTTGGTTGGCAACACTCCACGCTCGACATGGAGGCCGCTGGTCTCCGACATGCAGTCTAAGAACCAGCGTTCGATGCGTCCTTGATGCAGTACGACTTGCTGGAAACGTGAGATGCCTGGAATGGTATCTGGGATGCGGTCGCTGCGGTGAATCGTGCCCTGTTCGTCGGGGTTCCAGAGGCATATCTCGAGCATGTGGTTTGATTCTTGCCTAGATGGAGACACTGAGCAGGGCCCGCTACAAGTGGAGTAGAGACTCACCAGGCTCGAGTTCCGAAGCCGAGCGAGTCTAGAATCTCCAGGGTGCGGCACTGCAGTCCGTCTTGCAAATATCAGTGCTGAGGCGTGCTTTTCGCATGCATTGAATCCTCACCAGCTTGACCATTGAAGATCTTCGAGCCTCGTTTGTCGATGATCCTCGTCTTGATGCCGCATTTGGCCATCCATGTGGCCATCATGAGGCTGTTCTTGATCAGAACGGGACACTCGACATGGCGTCGAAGAACGCTCGGAACTCACCCAGCAGGCCCAGCTCCGACGATGAGGACATCAGTCGTGCTTTCTGCTGTCACAGAGGAGCCCATGCTCGCAGTGTGTGGAGCAGTGAAGGAAGGCTACGTTGAGAGAGCAAGAAAATGTGGTCAAAAAGATGCGCTGTTGTCAACACCGCGAGTGTCAACGAAGCCTACCTTGCGAGCAGTTTAAGGACCTTAAGCGCAGCTACCGCGCTGCTCATCTTATACTGTCGAGCTCAGCGTCCATCTACTCGAGATACTATGTGGGAGTGCTCTGCTTGAAGTGAGGGGTTGAGGTACCTAACCTACCGGTCGTGGGCCATCGGATGTGTTGAACTATAAAAGATCTGCAGAGTGTAGCTTGTATCTCATGGCACTTCGCCTGCACTTGCCTATGTAGGTGATTACGACTGCGATTCGAATCAGGCCCGCGATAAATGTATTGTCGTGAATCAACACTGCACTGGAAGCAAGAAACCGGCGGAAGCGCGACGTGCCGCGCCTCGTGGCACTCTCTGCGATGACGTCCCTCTCCTTGCCCGATGCTTGCCCGTGACTTTCATCAATGTCGCGTGAAGACCAGGAACTCAATGATCTTAATGCCATAATTCTCACACCTTCTGCAGTTCTTGTACTGCTACACTTCTGAGCGCTTTCCAATAGAAGTCGCTCCTGGTTCAGCGCTGCGCATAATTTCTTCGTAATCGCATTACTACACTTCGTATCCCTCCCAGCGTCCCGGCCGCATCCGCATAGCATTGGCGTTGAACGACAGCCCTTCTGAGGTGGCGATAAACCTCCCTTTTGTTTCACGACGGGACCGCGAGCATGGAGGAAAGGCCAGAGGAGCACAACTTCGATCAGCGTCACGATGGACCACTCCAAGTCGACACCGCGCACAATATCCCCCGCCGCGATTCGGCCCCAACAACCTCCTTCAGCCCCATATCGCCCGCAGGCCGCGATCGAAGCAGTATAGATGCTTTGCGAAGCACGGGTAAATCGCGAGTCGCCTCTCAGCCAGATGCATCAGCACCTGGAGCCGCAGAATTCGGGCAACCCCGGAGAAGCACGACGGGCAAATCGAAAACAGGCGCAAGACCCAGTGTGGACTTTGACCGGCGATATGATGGGCCATACGGTCGGCCATCGTTGACCATGACGCGGCAGAGGTCTTCTCAGAACGCGATGAGCCCGACGAGTACGCATAGACCGAGCGAGCCGAATGCGCTTCCTGTGAGCGGCACAGACGGAGAGCATGGAGAGGATCACGAAATGGACCGAATACCACCGCCGCGCTCAGAGGAGACATCGGTAGCAGAACCTGCGTTCGAGCCCGAGCCGCCTCCACTGAACTACACCTTGCGCACGCGGAAATTCGCGATAGCCTGGTTCTGGACGATCGTGGTGTTCGACAGCGCAGTCATGCCGCTAGCACTCTACTACGGCCTCTGGTACGGCTTGCACGAGCAAACGCCCAGCCGCATGTCCGCGAATACGGTGTTCAGCATTGTCACGGCAGCAATAGGCGGATTGAGTATATTCGAGTACTTTGTGCGGTTTTGGAGGCTGTGGAAGAAGAACAGCACTTGTCGCGTTATAGGCGCGAGAAGGATGTATCTCGACTCTTTTCATTGGAATTACACGCTTGCGTGGTTGGTAGTCATGATCGAGCTGATAGTGTAAGTACCTGGCATACAGATGGCGCCAAAGACCGATACTGACGATGCAATCCAGCGGCTCCGTCCAAGAAGACCCTCCCATCCGCCTCCTCGCCATGCCCTGCCCAACAATGCTCTACGTCTTCGGCACCGAACTTCTAATCCTCGACACAATGCGCTACTTTTCTCTTCCCGCGCCCTTCCGCCTCTCCTCCGTCCCGAAAGGCGCCCAAGTCCGGCCGGGTATCTACTCGATCATCGAAGACGTCGTAGCCGTCGACGGCAGCGGCGGGACAGATTTCCGCGAAGCGCTCAATAAGCGCTACGAAGCGAGCCACATTTTCCGCGCTATGCTCAGGCGATTGGGACTGTTTTGGAGTCTTGGGGCACAGGGATTTGCGGTGGTGTGTACGATTTTGGTGTTCACTTTGCAGAAGGATGGGGCGTATGCTGTGGGGTGGGCGGCGCCGTTTATTTGGGCGGGGGTGTGGACGCTGTTGACAATCTGGTATGTGAAGAAGATGCTCAAAGTGGAGGCTGAGGCTTGGGCGCAGGAGTTGGCGGAGAAAACGAGGGGAGCTTAGCGAGCCTGCTGGAGTTCCTCCTCTGTTGTATTGTTATATATAGCAGGCGCTGCATGAGCATTGCATAATACCATCATCTTCAGCCCGGCTTCCACGCATAGACCGGAGTTGGCTTCATCTCACACCGCCCTGGCTCTCCGCAGACCTACTTGCTCGATAGCTTTGCGATGCTGTGACCCGACAGTTCACCGACACTGCCTCTGAGTTACTGCGACGGTTTTCACTATCTGTTCATGTTTCCATAGATTCGTGAGACCCGTCGACTAGAGGTTTCATAGCTCACTGGGATCCAACAACCTCAACAACCATTCTTTCCACTGCTTCGCAACAGCTCCGACGTCCTTGCAATTGTACCATGCCGACCATGGCACATGTATAGCGAGCCTCATCATCACGCCGACCGTTCCATAGACCGCGCAGTGGCATCGAGAAGTCCCAGCGAGCCACACCTTCCAAAGTGGTTCTGCGAACGCTGTGAGTCGGAGATGGCCTCCAGCAAGCGACGACGATGATGCACAGACTGTAGCAGTATTGACTCCGTCGAATTCAGTCGTCATCGGACGAGATACCGTCTAGTCTCTGATGATGTGTTGGCGGCGGGGAGGGTTCAGAGGACGTCCCCAGTAATGAGCGCGCGAGACTGGCTGAGATGTCATGATGAGCGAGGACTTAGAAGTGAGCATGATAGCGGAAATGACGAGGTATTTGGTGATTGCTTCATAATTGAGGTGCTTGGGAAGTGAGTGCCGGCAGAGTTGCGTATGAAGATACGAGTGAGCGATGCACGAGGTGATGACATCCATCGAGGACGTCACTCAGAGGTCCTCAGTGACTGGAGTGCCTCATTATGTGACGAGGTTGTGCATCAGTTTCTGACCACCCAGCACAGGGTCACCATCATTTGCGTCGGACTCATTCAACGCAGAGAGTACAACGAGGCCCAGACCAAAGCGAAGAGGATTGCGGAGATGGGTCTGGGCTCTATCCAGGAGTATTTCGATGGAGTCTCGGCAAGTTAACCCGGCGCGGAGCGCCCACGCGCGACCGCGGTAGCTGAGGAAGGAGAGGATGAGGACTGCGCTCGAGCTGCGGTGGACAAATGACCCCGAGGGGGCCGGTGGAGAGGAGCAGCTGAAGCAGGACTCATCAGCACAACTTGCAGAGAGAATCATCGTTCATGGGGGGAGGATTGCCTAGTTTATCATCGCGCATGGCAGGAGGTTTACGAGTTGTGAAAATGCTTGACGTTTACGCTGTCGGGAGCGCGCAATCAGGTATAGCGAACACAAAGCTCACCTCTCCAAAGTAGCGCGACCTGATGCGAGCTCTGGATGAAGGGCAGCATGAGCACATCATTGCCCGTGTGACGTTCTGACGCGGACGGGCCAGGTAGCCAACACAGGATGAACCGTTGCGAAGACCAACTCTGCACCTTTCTTCTTGTCGAATGCATTGTGTACATTCTACCTCCACTGCTTCGCTCGAGACGTAGCAAAGCATTCCTTGCTAGCGCTTGAGCTGTCCAGGCCACACAGTGAAATCATCGCTCGCGTGTCGAGTGTTTAGTTCGAGCCAACTAAGTAGTTCGCGTGACGCATCTGGCAATCACCGCTATGGATCGTGACGACCGTCAACCTCCAGCTCTAGCGATGTACATGTGCTGGTGGACTAGTTCCAACGTGCCAACATTCCCGTCATCGTGTTGATATGGATGAAGGCGCCGATACACACGCCACGGCGCCTACAACAGGACATTGTCTTGGTGCGTTATCGACATGGGTCTGACGCCACATCGAAATTGATCTCGGCTGGTTGATTTCGGCTGGTGAGTGCGCCGAAGATGCGGCAGGCACTGCTTCGTGAACTGATCATCGATTCTTCATCACGGCTTCCGCAGTACTGGCGGCCAGACCGTCGGTCTGGTTACAGGCGCAGTCAAGTGGTGCGCTGGATCTGCTCGGCGCATCGCCCGTAGGCAATGGCGGTAACTTTCGCTAAAATCCAACAAAGCTCCGAGATCGTCGCTGTCCATCTGCGGGTGGTGGCTTGCGTCAGCAACTGTGGCGGAAGTGGCTGTGCAAAGGCTGGGCGCAGGGTTGGCCCTGTTCGAGCTCAGCGGGAGCTGCATTGGGAATTTTGCATGGTCAAGTTTTGAGATATCGGAATCTCGAGGGCGAGGGCGGTGCGATCGGGAAGCTGGGAATCTGGCACTTTCCGTCTGGCAGCCAGTCACACTTCGCCACCTCATTTCATGTCAAACTCACGCCCAGCCTTGCTGTCAACGCAGATGGTGCGAGGCTGGGCTGTGGAGCCTCGATTGTGAAACGACCCGCCTGCCACAATAACGAGACGAATCTCGGCAAGCTAGACCCCGCGCATCCTTGTCCACGCTGAGATTGATCGCGCCTCGAAACTGGGTCACAGCCGCATACGGCGTCGTGTTCGAGCGGCTAGGCTTTATCAAACTTGGCAGATGATATCGAGCCCGCATGGAACCTACGCCGGCATGGTGACATACGGCTTTTACTTCAGCTCACCGACCTGGACCCGACAATCGCATTCTCCGTAAATACCCTCTAGATCTCACAGGTCGGCATCACTCATCTATGTTATCTCAATCGTTCGTTTGAGAGTGGGCCTTGACCAAGGCTCTCCAAGCCACATTTTACGGTTTGCCGCTAGCGACGACACCTAGCAACGGTCTTGGTTCCACGAAGATGGTGCCCAGGGCTGCGACCTTTTCTGTTCCACCACCGGTCAAGCTCCGCCTGTCGAGGTCGAAGAGTGGCAAGTGCGACCAGAGCCCAGACACGGAGGTCTTCAAGGCGTCTTACCAGGACCTGCGCCGGCCAGATGTACGTCAACAGCTAAAGAAGCAACTGAGCCAATCATTTGAGACCTCACGGAAATCGTCGCTTGAGGCTGGACGCAAGCCTTCCCACGACTCAGTGTTCAGCGCCGACAACATGGGCGGCAAGGACGCCCTGGGGGCATCACAGTCGCGGCCAGCATTGACAGTCGGCGCCAACCCCAGCGCCAAATCCTCCACATCGACTCTGAACAGCATTGGAGCTGCGAGGAGGCTTTCGGTACTGCAGGAGGGACAGACGATTGATGTCGAGGCTGCGATCAATCTGTTGCAAGAGCTCAAAAAACAGGCGTCGCCGGAAGAACTGGTCGCACTACACCGAGCGCTCCTGCCAACTCGAGAGATCGAAACTGTGACGAGCCCGAAACTAGCAGAGGAAGGAACAGAACGATACTCTGCTGTCCTCACACAGTCCTCCACGCGAAGATCGTCCAAGCTACTACCTGGATTAGCCACACGCGGCGGATACGATGAAGACGTCCTTCGCAAGCCGGCGGACGCTGTCACGCCCAAGAAGTCAAAGTCGGTCGTCGAGCACACTCTCACGATTTCGTCATGGGGCCATCGTCACGGAGGTGGTTCTGTCAACAGCCTAGCGGCATTGGATCTCGCTGAGGACACCATAGTATCTGCGAGCTCGCGCCCCGAAACACCCGACCACCGCTATGTGCACGCAGGCGGCTATGCACCAGGTACACTCCGGATCACAAACGGTGCAGCTTCCCCCGAGCCCATGATGGCCATGGAACAATTGCGTGCCGACGCTCACAATGCTGCGGTATCGCGTGCAAGCCTTGATTTCCATCCCGGACACACTGAAAGTCGAGATCTGCCGTTACGAGAGCGCATCCTCCAATCAGCCAGCGATCGTGCGAGCCGAGAGATTATCGCGCCCTTGTCGATACGTCGCAGTCTCGGGCTGACACCGAGCTCGCCTGTTCCATTGCAGATCGCCACGGATGTCTCTGAACAGGACTACAACCGTGGCAGCAGCGTATCGCCACTGTCAGTGAAGCATGACGGGCCCATTGCGAGGCAACGATCAAGGGAACGCATGTCTGCAGTCTCAGCGGAGTACTCCTCGGACTGCGAGATCTCAGAAAGCCCCCGCGACCTGCGAACGGTAATGAACTTTGCTTCCAGACTCAGCACTGTATATGGTGAAGATCAAGAGCCCGAAGATTCAAACGACGGGACGCCCGAAGCTGCGCTTGCAAGGCTCGCCGGCCACAGCTCTCGAGATCCGCCACAAGAACCTCGCAAAGCGGCTGTGCACGACAATAATGACGGTAGACCCACACCTCCACCACATGTCGATAGCGGCTACGGCTCAGATGGCTCAGATCGCGCACGACGCATTGCAGAGAAGGAAAGGCTGCTCAACGAGCGCCTTGCCAGTGATACACCCTCGCCACCACCGCAAGCCGAGCACACTATTACGACAACGTTTGCAATGAGCTCGATCTTGGAAGGCGACAACGATGATGCGAAGAGCTTCAAGAGGCTGTACACTTTCAAAGAGTTTCTCAGCTCGCCTAGCCTGCGAAAGGAGGACGTGCCGCCCATACCATCGCCACTCTCGGGTAAGAGACCACCACTTCTGCACGCTTTACGTAGCAAAAGCTCCACCAAGCGAAGCAGCGTAGTCACGACGACTGCTGTGCCGGAGCCCACTGGCGCACTGCCTTCCACGCCCACGGTAGAGAGCAAACCGAAGTCCAAGCGAGCTAGCAAGGCCCCGAAACCTGTCAGGAAGCTCCAGAAGCCACTGCCAGCACACCTGCAAAGCAAAGAGGCCGCTGCGCGCAAAGAGGGCGTGAGGGAATTCGCACCGAAGCTTGAGCTTGATATACCTGCGCCATCAATGGGCTACGGCGTCTCAGCAGCTGAAGAGCCGACTCCGCCTCCGATGATGACCCGCACCCTGTCAGAAAAGCTAGCGAACGCTCCTTCAATGATCGATCTCGAGGCTTTGGAGAGTGAGCGAAACGAGTACAAGCGGGCTGTGCTGGTGGCAAGTCAGCACCACGACGCGCCAGCCGAGCACGGGACTTTGAACAATGCAGATGCACCGGGTACAGCACTTGTAAGCGTTTTGACCCGTGGACGCCCATTGCCCTCGAGCCCTCACGAAAGTCCGGTGGAGGCGAAGAAGTCCAGTGGCATGTTCCGCTTTCGCAGCAAGAGTCGAGGCGAAAGTGCCACTCGCTCGAGCGTCGATGATGTATCTGACAACGTCACCATGACTACCTCCGACATCAGCAGCGTGACAGCGACGCTTGGTTCCGGCCCTTACGATCTCTCCACGAACCAATTTCAAAGATTACACCCGTCCAGCGGCAAGTCCGGTCCACCATCTCCGTGGCAGATCAGCACTGGCCTGTCGAAGGCCAAATCCGTAACGGGCATGAACGAGGAAGCTGCATCCGAGCTGGCCAGATCTAAAAGTCGGGACGTGGCTGGAATGGACCATGCACCCAGTGACGATCGACCACGTATGGCTACACCGAAGTCGTCACAGACAAGTCGGCACAGTCAAGGCAAACCCAACGTCAAATCTTTGAAGACCGCGAAGTCGACGAAATCGCTTCGCTCCGTCGAGGACAGCTTCCCCGAGTGGCAGAGCAAGCAGGATGCACCGAAACTCTCGGCCGCGCAAGAGCAACACGCGAAGCATCTGAGTATGTACGCTGAGAGTATTCCGCCTATGCCTGAGATGCCGATTGATATCGGAAAGCGCACGGCTAAGGCTGATGAGATGATGGCGAAGAAACTGGGTGGCTCGCCTGGCAGTTCGGCGCGTGCAAGTGTGGAAGTGCATCATCATATATCTGTCACAACTACGGCCATCACTGCTAAGGGCAAGAAGTCGTACAAAGTGCAGGAGCTGGAGCTGGCAGAGGAGAAGGCGGCAAATGCGGAACATCTTGCGACGCTGGCTCCTGCGGTGAGAGCAAAGCCGACTGAGGCGGACATACAAATCGCAGTTCGCGAGCTGGATGGATCCAACTCCGAGCAGTCTAGTCTCGATCGCTCTCGGCCCACGTCGGCAGAAGACCATAAGGCTCCGGTACATGCTGGCGCACCGAGCTCGCCCAGTCACGATGCTACGCACACTGGCTGGCCGGGCTGGGAGAAACAAGCACAGCTTTGGCGTTCGCATCGCGAGTCTATCGCTGCTGCGTCCACCGCGCAAAGTCCACCAGCTACGACCGATTACCTCACGAGAGTCCGTGCCTCAAGGCCGGGTCTCAGCACTTCGCCATCAATCGTAGTGACCCGTTACATCACACCTCTGGGTAGTGACAACGCAGCGCGAGTAAATGTTGGCCCAGACCCCACGAGCGCCGCAGCAAGACACGCCGATTCGTACCGAGACCTACTCGACGAACAGACTGACGATAAAGAGAATCAGCTGGTTCAAATTGGCAAAGTGCAGACTTCATGTACAGACAGTGCTTTCGGCAACACCACGACCTCGACACAGACTTACACGACCATCTCCAGTGCAGTCTACTCTAACAACAGCAAGAAGGAGGTCCGCGTGCGACCGACAACGCGCGATCCTCGCCCAGCCAAGCAAGACGTCCCGCGCTTCGACTCGGCCTTCTCAGCGAAGAATTACGCGACCACAACAACCACGACCTCCGATCTCAGCAGCTCTACGCCAGGAAAGCAGATCTACACTCCGTACAACCCCTCCTACGCCACGGCATCTAATTTCAACGCCAATAACCCTTTCACGCTCTCGCGCGGCCTTCTTCCTTTGACGAGCGCAGCGAGCAGCACGGAGAGTCTGACGCAGGGGAGCGGGATACTGGTTGATCGGTATTCGGGCGGTCTGCAGTACGAGTGGGAAAGGGGAGCAGGGTTCGGTGGCAGCGCGGGGACGAGACTTAGTGGAAGTGCGTCGCCTGGCGGGGCGAGGAGGGGTGGAGGGCTAGCTGAGAGTTATGGGGTGGATTTGGGGGATGTGCCTGTCTTTCTGAGGAGGGGATGATGTGGCAGCAGCAATTACACCATATGAGGAGGGATGCAAGAGGAGGGCGCCGCAGGACAGGCTCGCTATCAGTAGGCAGCGGAGCGGGACAGGAGCCCGCAGTTCAAGAATGAC
>JAVRRP010000032.1:0-40853 GCA_036872775.1 Oleoguttula sp. CCFEE 5521
CCTCACAACAGCTTATAGATAACAAAGGTAAAGCGCTTGGTGTCGTGTGCTCGAAATGTTACGCCGGTGAGGCATCGAGATGAAATATTGTCGGGTGCACGGGCCGCTTGGGCTGACATTCGATTTTTGGCATCGATGTGTGCCTGAAAGATGACTGCAGAGCAGACATCGAGTCTCGAAAGTCACATACTTACGACTCGAGACGAGGATTCATGAAGGCACGTGAGGTGATAGTTGCAAAGAGCACACACAGTAAGCCATGATCGTGGCGCGAGAGGCGATAGAGGTCTTCATCCACAATCCTACAAGTCTACTCATCCTCCGTCCTCTTGATCCCGTCATGCGTGAGTATGGGCACGTCCCTGTCAAGATCATAAGACTCCTGCTCCATAGCATCGTAATGCTTAAACGTGAACCAGAACACGATCGCAGTCCCGAATGTAAAGACCGAGATTCCCACGTACATCCACAAGAACTTGGGGTCAATAAGTACAGGCACGAGAGCCTCATTGAGCGCGCTGCCAAAAGCGTTGGTGAAGAGGTACATGCTCTGTTTGATCGGAACGTTAGCCGGTAGTCAGAGTGGTCAGGAAAACTGCATAAATGGCTTACCTGCACGAAACTCTTCATGCTCGGCGGCGCCTTCGTGTAAGCATACTCCAGACCCGTCACGCTGATGAAGATCTCGGCCAGGCCAATGAAAATATAAGCCGGCGCCTGCACAGCAATGTGAATGTTCTGCGGTAGTGGAGTATCGCCATCGAAGCCGGCAGGGCAGACACTCGGGTCCGCCGCAGTATAGGCTGGGTTCTTGTAGCAGGGGCCGACGGAGTAGACCAAGTGCTGGACGATCGCAGCGTAGGCCAAGCACATGGCTGCAAGGACAAAGCCGATGGTAATGCGCTTGATCGGGCGGAGCTCATAACCATGGCGGCGCATTACCGGGTAGATGACTGCTTCAAGTAGGGGCGTGAAGATCAAGATGCTGATCGGATCGAAATTCTGCATGATATTGTCAGTCTCTAAAGCACGAGGAACACCTAGATTTGAGGGTATAAGCCTACCTGCATGAAGTCGTTGGGCATGCCATGTCCATTCATCTGCCCAGCTTGAGTAACGAAGTTGGAGCTGAATTGCCCGTAGCACACCCAGAAGACCGGGTAGAAGACAAAGACTTTGCACGCTCGCAGAGCGCGCTTGATCTCCTCGACGAAGTGATCGTTCCAGGCGACCGGCTTGTTGTTGCCATGCTCGACTCGCCAGCTTGGCTTCGCAGCGTCCATGTTGCGATTCTTGATCATCATGCCAATAGCCTTGAAAGCATCCGTGATGATCGAGCCTTGAGGCGGGCGAATGACATAGCTCTTCCGGCGGAGAATGAGGACCAGGATACCAACGTTGAACATGATGAAGCACATCAAGAAGGGAGACCAGAAACCTTCGTATTTCTCCATGAAGGGCGTTGCGATCAGTGAGAGGGAGCCGAGGTTGATGCACCAGTAGAAGACCATGTAGATTCTCTGGTAGGTGATCGCAGGATCGATCACGACACGTTCGCCGGTTTTCGTTGTCGTCACGGCCATGACTCGTCGCTGATACTGATCTGCGATCAAAGGCGCAATATTCGACTTGATACCACCAGTACCGAATGCAATGACCACGATGGCTGTAACATAGCCACCGATGCCTGCACCGTGCGCGAGGGACCCAGGTAAAGCAGTCGTCCACAGAATGAGCAATCCCACCCAGTAGCATCCGGCAAAGATCAAGATGGTCCTGTACTTTCCGAGGTACTGATCGGCAATAATGGCGCCTAATATGGGAGTCACGTAACAGAACCACTGAAAGAAGAGATTGAGACCGGTAGCAGCTTGATGTCCCATACCGAGACCCGCTGCGCCTGAGCTGCCATCTGTAGGGTTGTTGATGTAGTTCTGGAACAGTCCTTGTGCGCCGTAGTATCTGGACGAGGTATTAGGATCGGGCTATCTTTGATTGCGGCAGCTCACTCACGCGAAGCGCTCAGTCAACTCGACAATGGCAATGAGGTAGGCAGAGGCGGGCAGGTTCTCGCCGATGTGGCGGAGAGTGCGCCTCTCGTGGTCGCTCGGCTCGCCTCCCTCGGGGGTGTGCTCATGCTCGGCATCGGCGCTGTGGTAGGTCGCTTCATTCTTCTCTTGGATTTCTCCAGCGGTATTGGGGATGTGGCCGCCAGTAGCATTGAGATCGCTAGCCGGTACGCGCTCGTTGAGTGACTGGTGCAACCTGTCAAGTCTTAGTAACCGTTCCCCACGCTGGATGACAGTCGCGCGCTTGGAACTCACTCAGCGGCCATATCTTCGTGGTTTTGCGCCATGGTGTCGGTTACACGAGCAAACACGTAACGGGTTGGAAGAGAGAGATGAGGTCTTGCGAACTTGACACACGAGAGGGAAGAGGTGCCCACTTTGTACTCCACCTGATGTCCGTCGTCTAAACTGTTAGCTGCGGAGGGGATGCCACATCGGTGCCCCCATCCCTTTGCTGATCCCAGCGCTGGCATGGTGGATCACTACATGGTAGCATGGGTGCAACGGTGACACTGGCAGGGTCCCAAAGTCTGTTCATCAAACGCGTGGGCTGACCACCTCTGACGATCTTGGCGGTATCAATACGATCAGATTGATTGGTGATCTCACTGATCGAGTGGACGAGCCGTGAGTAATCATTAGCATGCTCAAGATTGGCTGCCGAAACATGTGGGGTTTGTCAAAGTACTTCCCTTCTTCGTCCCTTCGGGAGGCGAATTTGTCGCGTGTTCCGCCTTGGCGCTTGGCATGCCTGCTCAAGCACCAAGCCGCGGCGATAAGGCCGAACACAAGCCATTCACAAGGCTTGTCAATGCGCCCACGTGCTGAATTCAGAGTGCGTGGCCGCCGCGAGTTCACGATTTGGTGGGTGATTGAAGTGCTATGGCGGAGTGAGCAGCTGTGGGAGTCTACGGGCACGATGATCGACAGGCCTCTTCGGATTTCGTGCAGCCGCCGTGAAACTGGCGCTACCCTATTTTGTATGACACTTTCAAATGCTAGCTTCTCTGAGGTATTCTGCCGGTCGCCGGCTGGGCGATATATTCTGCCTCGGAGTTCGAGTAAAACGAAAGATAAGGTACCGGCAGCCTGTCGGAGTTCGAGTGTACCTTCCCCTCGCGGTCGGATTCGAATGGTCTCGTGCCGACAAATGATCGGCATCTACCCGAGTAATGCCACACACCGGCAGCTGCGGGTGGTTCCATCGATCGTCCAAACGTACAGGTACATGCGCCCTCGTCTGTTCATCAATTCCGCCCGCCAATTTCCTCTCGTTCGACAGATTGTTGCGCGTACTGCTCACTGGCGCATTGCCTGCGACTGCACATGCCGCTAGCAGATTCCCACGTCTCAGACATCGGATATCGCGAGTGCGCACTGTTGCGTTCTTATCATAGGCGGGTTTGCAGGACGCCGAACAGTTGCGTCAGGGCGGCAGTCTCACTGGCAGCATCGGTGGATCTGCGCTGTAGCGGTGCTCCTTTGATGGGCCTTATTAACAAGCCGCGCGCGCCCTTGGGTTGACACTGACAGACTGTGATCCGAAGTATGTTCGTCGCAAGCCATGGGCTTCGCGAAGTATGGTCTGCTTAACGATTCAATCGCGTGCTTGGGTGTCGTGGCTTTTGTTGCAGCCGTTCACTCGCCTGGAGCGTCTTAGTCGTGCAAATAAGGCCGAGTGGTCTATGGCACATGAGTAGACGGCCTCGTCGTAGCTGTCTAGCGGACGCCCTACCCAATATTCCGATGCTCGCGATGAGCAGATGAGCTTTGCCCTTCACTGCTATGCTCGTGACCTCACTGTGTCTGGAGTGTTCTGCTCATATGAACACCCTCCTCGCGTCCCTCGGCGCACTCTCGCCCGGGCAATACGGACACTTCATCCTCGTCTTGCCTCTGGCATGGGCCTCCAAGCTCTCCCTCGCAAGCACATGTCCGCAGTTCAGCAGCATGGGCGGGTTCTCGTCAGTTCCCTGCTCCTTGCTGACAGGGCAGACGAACACGCTGTGAAACTGGAACCCAGCTGGCAGAGGCGTTTCGACTGGTAGCTCGTTGACCGATGTCCAGGAGCCGCGGGTGGCAGCTATGATTCGGCTGAGCTTCGATAGGATTGGAAGCGCGATGCCGCCCGCTGTAACGGCGGTGTAGAGGGCTGAAGTGCTGGGTAGGCCGAGGAGGGAGCAGAACTCCGTGGTAAAGGAAGAGCTGGCTTCTTCCCATGCGGTGCCGTTGCCGAAGAGCGAGCTGTATGGACTTCCGTCCCGGTCCTCGCCAATTGGGAAGGCAAGGCTGCCCATCAACCCTGCAACCTCCTTCCCGTACCTCGCCCCAAATCCAGGGAAGACCTCCCTCGCATACTTCAGCGCAGCCATCGGGCCCTCCCAGAGCGAGTCGCTCATCAGATCCTCAGACGTATACAGCTCAATGAATTTCAGTCTTGCCAGATTAAACTCCAGATTCGAGCCCCTCAATGCCAAATCCTGACTGTGCTCACGTGCCCAAGAAATCGCAGGCGACAGATCATGTCCATTCCGCAGCGCAGACAAGATGTGGTACATCTCCGTGAACTTCGCCTGCAGCTGACTCCCCTGGCTTTCCACCACCATACTCGTGTCCCTGTCGCCAGCCTGCCCGTTGGCTAGCTCCTGAAACCAGTCCCCCGTTCCTTCTCCACCCTCACTCATCTCCTTCACCAGTATATCAGCCGCTTCGAACCTGCCCTCACGAAGCAAGTGCATAACTATAGCCCGCAATACTAGCCCTCGCTTCTCCTTCATCACCTCCGTACTCGCCGTCGGTGAGGCGACAGCTTTGAACTTCTTGTCCAATGCCCGCTCATAGCTCTTGAGCGCTTTGTTGACATCCTTGAGATCATCATCTAGGCGGTCGAAGGAGGCTTTGAGAGGCTGCTTGAGCTTTGCTAGGGCTAGAGGTGCGGTGGAGGGCTTGGAAGCGACGCTATCGCGGGCGGCTTCGAGGAGGGCGATAGTCTTATCCACGTCTGCGAGGGCGAGGGAGAGATTGCTATGGGAGGGAAGCTGCTCGTGCGCGGACAGTATGGCGTCCATGGTCATGGTATGAGTGATGGTGTCGGATAGGTCCGAGAATAGAGGTTGTATGCCAGTGAGATCATCTGGCTATGCCAACCATAACGATCGCTGTTTGCTTTCGAGCATTGTCACCATGCTTTCACCGTCAAGAAGAGTCACGACAATGCGTGAAGATAGCAAGGTAGGTGTTTCAGATGTGACAGACCTGGTAGCTCTTGCTATTAGCATTATGTCATCAAGGTACGAAGTGAGACTGAGGTACCCAGATTGCATGGATATTGAATGCGACGCATTAGAGAAGCGATTTACTCTATACACAAGATCATCTTCTAGGCCAGGAACCGCCCCTATCACCTCACTGCTTATTCTTGTCCAACCACTCCAACCGAATCTCCACAGCCCTCCGGTGCGCCTCCAATTCTTCAACCTTTGCCAATTGCATGACAGCTCCGCCAACATTTCTCAGACCCTGGGCAGTCAAGTGAGAGCTAGTGATGTGCTTCACAAAGCTCCCCGTGTTAACACCACTGTACTGCCTCGCGTACCCGTACGTAGGCAAGCTGTGATTCACGCCAGCAGAGTAATCCCCAACAGATTCGGGCGTCCAATCGCCGACGAATACTGAACCGGCGTTAGTGACCATCTCGCGGGCCCTGAGAGCGTCGGCGATCTGTAGGATGAGATGCTCCGGGGCGTATAGGTTCGACAACGCCATCGCTTCGTCGAGGGTAGCAGTCATCAGGGTGACGGAGTGGGAGATCGCGCCGCGGACGAGGTCCACGCGAGGCAGAGCCATGGCTTGATTGTGAAGCTCGTCCTCTATTGCCTGAACGCCCTTGTTGTCAAGGCCGATGGTGATGAGAATCACCTGGCTGTCTGTGCCGTGCTCGGCTTGCGAGAGCAGATCCGAGGCGACGAAGGCTGGGTTCGCTGTGCCATCTGCTATAACAAGTACTTCTGACGGCCCAGCAGGCATGTCAATGCTGACGTTGGCGGTAGTGTCGTTGCTGACGAGCATCTTCGCGGCAGTGACGAACTGATTGCCGGGGCCGAGGATCTTGTCAACTTTGGTGACGGACTCAGTGCCATAGGCCATGGCTACTACAGCTTGCGCACCGCCTGCCAAGACGATGCTCTCAGCGCCGACCTTGTGCGCGACGTATACGATTTCTGGCGTCAGCTTGCCATCTGCGCGAGGTGGGCTGGCAATCACGATCTTCTTGCAGCCTGCTACCATGGCCGGGACACCAAGCATGAGCGCCGTGGATGGCAGAACTGCAGTTCCGCCTGGTACGTACAGGCCGACACGCTCGATGGGTCGTGCGAAGCGTGAGCAAATGATGCCGGGCATCGTCTCTACCTCGAGAGGCTTGGAGTCGACCTGCGCTGCGTGGAACTTGCGGATGTTCTCGTATGAGATATCGATGGCTGATATGGTCTCTGGTGACAGCTGCATCAGGCTTTGTGGGAACGGTGCCTTCAATACAGGCGATGTGAGTGATGTGGCTTTCTCAAACTTGTGCGTGTACTCGAGTAGTGCCTTGTCGCCGCATGCTTGGACGTCCTTGATAATCGGCTGCACAATGCCCATGATGCGATCAGTACTGCGCTGCGAAGGACGCTTCAGCACTTCTTCAATCGCTTCGGCGCTCTCTTTCGACGTATCGAAACGGCGCATCTGGATACGTCCTGACGCATTGAGTCCAGCACTGTCGTCTTTGCTCTTCGGCTTTGACTCCGCTTCCTGTACGGTCTCCTTGGAGACGCCATTCGTGCCATTTGTTGTCGGTGCAGCGTTGCCATTCGTCACACCGAACTCCTCGGCATACGGCCCCTTTGCATCGCCCTTTCTTCGCTTGACCTTGACACTCTTGGCATCGAGATTGCGCTCAATGTCCTCTAGCGTCACACCAGCAGCCGTAGCCTTCGTGAGTGCAAAGTATAGTAGGTCCGCTGCCTCTGCTGCAATGTCCTCCTTCGATGTCGCTTCGCAAAGCTCCGCAGCCTCCTCCATGATCTTCGCATTCAGCATCTTCGAGTCACGGAAAAGTCGTGCCGTATACGAGCCCTCGGGTGCCGACCGCTTTCGACTTTGCAAAGTCTTCTGTAGCTTCGACAGTCCTTTATTCTTCCCGAAGCATGTTGCTGTCTGCAAGTGACAGAAGCCGTGTCCCTGCTGCCGTGCCACGACACGTAAGCAGTCATCATCGCAGTCAAATTCCATCCGAACAAGCTCTTGCCAGTCTCCGCTCGTGTCACCCTTCCGCCAAAGCCCCCTCTTCCGGCTGTGGTAAGCTCCGCGGCCAGAACGAAGACTTTCTGCCACGCTCTCCTCGTCGCTGTAGACTACTCCGAGCGCAATACCTCGCTCGTCCGTGACCAATGTTGTGATTAGCCCATCGGACCTATCGCTCTTCGCTCGTGTCAGAAGCAATGAGGCGACTCTCAACTCGTCGTCCGTTGGCCGTGCGTTGAGTGTGAGCTGGTGTGCTTGTACGATGGGCACAGCACCCTGTCTTGCGAGCTCCAGAGCGCCTTCCTCGGACAGGTTGGTACTAGATACGAAGACAGGTGGCCTGCCCTTACCCATCTGCTGCAAGATCGCGCCGATTGTGGTAGGGTCCACGACGTTCTGCAAATACAGCGCATAGCTCGTGCCATCCAGCGCTGACGCGGTCTTACTAGCATTCGCTGATGGTCTGAGTACTAGTCTGCTCGTTCCAATAGTAGACACTGCTTGAAGACCTTCGATCTGGCTGTCAGAGACGAAGACTTTAGCTGCACCAGCGTCCAGGAGATCGACGACATCTTGCTGTTCGGGGACTTGGGAGACGTCGAAGTAAACAGGTATGCTGCCGACTGTATCCTTGAGGATTGCGAATGCTTGGTCGAGAGACGAGGAAGAAACGGTGGCAAAGATGCCACCGGCGTAGGCCAATTCCTTCTGCTGTGAAATCGGAGTGCTGGAGGGGTATCGGGTAAGGTCGATGGCGGCGAGGTAAGGAGGAAGGTGCTCAACCTTGGGGTGGGAGGGAGCCATGACTGAGCTGTCCGTGAGTTCTGCGGGTTGAAGTGTAGTAAGGAGGTGTTAGTACATCCAATGTGAGTCGACGATGTCAATGGACTTTTTGTTCCAACCCCCACATCGTCATGCCATGTACAAGGATCAGGGATGTAGCAGCAGCCGCTCTAGATGGCGTTGATCTCACATCCGAGAGCTCACATTGCTCCTGCAGTCTTCACATTTGTGGATTGAGGTGATTCACTCAACGACGCAATCGCAAGCATTGCGAAGCATGGGTGGTGACGGCGGTGTAGACGATGCTCGCTGTCGGTCGCCGGACTGCACACCACGCCACCGGATCGCCATGGAGATCACACGCTCTAGCGCTCAGGGCTTTGCATTGTCACTGGACAGTCCAGTCAGGACCAAGAGATTCCACGCGCGGTCTGGGGCGTGAATTGAGATCGCAACTCCCTCAGCATCGCAGATTCTCCCTCGCCTCCTTACCATCCGTACTCGTCCCTCCAGTGGTCTTCGCTGGCTTGCTCGTGACGCTATGGACGTACAAATGCATCATGACGGTCTTGTTCCAAGACAAGATCATCTACATGCCCTACATGCCGCCTTTTGCCAGATCTGAGAAGCTCGGCGAGTATGCTTCAAGCTGCAAGCCAGTTCAGTGGACTGAACTTCGCATTCATAGCAGTGACCGAACCATGATCTCACTGGCAATAGGCGCGCTGCCTGACGCTCGCGATGCGCAAACCTCCTCGGAGACGGACGTAGCGATCGTGTACTTTCAAGGCAATGGTGGCTCGACGCCAGCTCGACTGCCGCTGCTATCGTCTACACTAAAGCTAATCAAATCATGCGCGACATCCGAAGAGATGCACTGCACCATTATCGCGGTGTCGTATCGCGGCTACTGGACTTCGCAAGGTCGCGCGTCAGAGCGTGGCATCACATTGGACGCTGCAGCTACACTTGTCCATGTCGCGGCCAAGTACCCAAGTGCCCGAGTATTCCTGTGGGGCCAGAGCATCGGCGCCGGCGTTGCATGTGCCGCAGCGGCAGGACATCTTACGACTACCGCACAGCCCAGACTCGCTGGTCTGATACTGGAGACACCCTTCACCAGTGTCAGAAGCATGCTCATTGCGCTGAACCCACAGAGATGGCTACCATACAGATACCTCCACCCGTTCCTCTGGAATCACTGGGACAGCGGTGCGGCCTTGCAGCGCATTGCTGCCATTGACGGTCCCAAGCCACAAGTACTCCTGCTACCAGCTACGCGCGATGAAGTCGTGCCGCCAGAGGAGATCGAGAAGCTTGCGAGCATTTGCGCTGAGGCCCGCTTGTCGACTCGAAGAGTTGATGTCCTCGGTGCCCTGCACACTGAAGCGACTATCAGGCGTGACGGTCAGAAAGCTGTGGCGGACTTCGTGCGGGATGTCTACAAGGACTCGCAATCGAAGTAGGATCGTCCAGTGCGCAGGTCGCAGAGAGCGAACGCAAATGAGCAAGTACTGGTGAAGACCATTGGCGCGTCATGCGAGCTGCCTGGGTACTGCATCGATGGGATTGCTTTGCGGAGCGTGCAACTGAAGCCAAAGGTGTGATGACCTCCACAGCAAGATCGCCGACTTCGATGGACCAGTTCAAAGGAGGCTTCCTGAGCTATGCATTGGTTGCCACGATGCCAAAGTTAGGACCTGAAGTGTCACGATACCTATGCTGTGATTCTCAAGAGTCATGGAAAGAAAGTCAAAGTACACAAATGACGATGCGAGTGTAGAGCAGAGCCAGCTCACTATCTAGGAACTAAGGTGAACAAAGTCACGAAGTAAAGCTAGATGCTCCTATCGATGTGACGACGTGAGGGGACCGGAGCTAGAAGTCATGTGGCTGCGCTCACAGCTTCCTCTTGTTACGACTCTAGCAGTCGCAATGCAGGAAGTGATACCGCATGCTTGCGGGAGGAGCAAGTCGCGACGTAAAGAAGCATTGTATATAGTGAACCACGACCTAGGAAGCGACGATAAAATGTTCCGTGTTAAGGAGTCACAATACAAATCCAAAATGTGAAGTGAAGTATAATTCACTGCCTTCTTATAGAAGTCAAGGTCTAGAGGTCATAGTCTAGAATTCACGATCTAGAAGTCTCGATGCAAAGTAAAACTCTCTTTCACTAGGAAGTCAAGACCTGGAAGTGATAATAGAAGTGTCCTTATATAGGTATTCACGACCTATAAGTAACGATGTGAAGTAAAGTTTACATGCATGTGACGCCACCCTACTCACGACTAGACCTATTCACGACCTAATTCGCTCACGCCGAGCCACTAACGATGCGCCGAGACACGGGGTGGCTTGTGATGACCCCACTAGCTTACCTCACTGCACCACAGCTTCTACGCTCACAACACTTCAGACGTCAACACAGTTTGGAACATTTGATCATGGATCCAGCCCAACTTGCTGCCCTCTCCGCCAAGGGGAGGGCAGATACTCTGGTGGCGATGGAGCAGGCGAGGAAAAGGAAATTGGTGGAGATCGAGAAACGGTTTGATGACCACAGGGCTGCCAGGAACCCGGAGGTTCGGGAGCGCGCGTTGGCAGCGCTGCGTGCCTCGAAAGTGAGCCATCGGAAGCCTGCAGATGAGCTTTTCCTGTCGAACACTGGCTCTTCTAGTGATGGAGAAGTGGATTCGGCAAACGCATCATCTACGGAGGAGCCATTGGCCGGATGGGGGACGCGAAAACACCCCGCTAAGTCGCAACAGAGTGCGTCTGCATCTGGTAATCCAGGGAGGCCACTTGTGCGCCAGGAGCCTCCTGTACGCAAGTCCTCATCGAGCAACGCTTTCGGCGATGACAGACGTCAGGGCATGCTTAGCGAGAAGATTCGCAAGCGGACCTCCGTCGCTTCCGGACCGGGGAACCAGGCTGCTGCTTCTTCGTCGACTGCGGGAGCACCTTCGGTCGCTACGGGATCGAGTCGGTCGCCACCCAAGTGGTACCTTGGTCTCACGGGCAAGACCAACAAGAGAGACGGGACCTACGGTCAAGCTGATACTTCACTCTCTCGACTGAAGACGAAAATTACAGCTTGCAAAGACACAGGCTCAGGTCAAGCTGTTTTCAACGAAATCCGCACGCTACTGCACGATGTTGCGTTCCAGCACGTGGACGGGAACCTGCTGCGAGGAAAGCGCATCCTGCACAACGATGACGGGCTACCGCAGCTGTTCGAGCCATCATTCACTGGAGGTGTAATCTGGCCTTTTGACATCAAGTCCGATGCAGAAGAACTTTACAATAAGTGGTGCGAACAGATTTTCGAGATCAATCTGTACCGTGGCATCAAACTCGGCAGTCCAGATACCATCGACAGAGAGGACGCTCCAAAGTACAAGCTGATGAATCCCAAAGTCCACGGCAATGGAAAGCTGCTCAATGGGCAATGGTGGCCGAGTCAGCTCTGCTCAGTCGTTGCAGGCGCACACGGCGCATCGATCGCTGGCATCACTGGTGATCTCGTTGATGGCGCATATTCAGTCGTCATGTCAGGTGGATTAGACCCAAGCGGCGTACCATACCCTAACATCGACCACGGCGACACGGTGCAGTACTGCGGTACAGATGCCACGAAGAACGACGGTCAACCGTCTGCAGAGACCCGCCAGATGATCAAGAATTCCAATAATGGTCAGCCGGTGCGACTCATTCGCTCTTCGAAGCTGGGAGGCGAGCACGCTCCGGAGAAAGGCTACAGATACGACGGACTGTACAGCGTCACTGCTGTTGAGCAGATGGACCCTGCTGGCTCGCAGAGACAGCGCCATCGTTTCACTCTGGTGAGAGTGGCCGGACAGGATCCGATCAGGTCGACGGAGCCTGAGAGGCGGCCGACGCAGAAAGAAACTGCTGCGTATACAACGGATCGGACGTGGCGCGGCAAGGGGAAGTGAGGATTTCAGGGCATCAGCGTGGAATTAATTGACGTGCGTGGGGGCGGGAACCTGAAAATTTCACTTGCTTGTGTGGGAAACGAGATCACGGGCTACGAGACCACGATGGTATGACAGTGCATAGGGGCGAATTGCATCTTAGGGTGGAGGAACCTCTCAGCGGCGGCAGGCAGGCAGGCAGTTCCTTGGTAGTCTTTCCAAAAGCGGTTCACTTCAAAGACCAGTTCAAGAGGGCTCAACCCTCAGAATGCCCTCACTTGGGGGGGTAAGTCCTTCAAAGCCCACCTCACTCAGACCAGTCTTGCTATAATTTGCTAATCCATCCGTAGCCCCATAGCCTGTTGTTCGTCGCTTGTATCCAACATCTTACGACTCATCGTGAGTATACTAGATTATTCCTTTCCGGTCGTGAGATCCCTTTACTACAGTTACTAACCGCGTGACTTATTACCGCTTACAGAACAAGTCGTCACTAAGCCTGATCGCAAAGGGGTGACTACTTTCTAGTCTACCTTATCGAGCACGTCGTCACTTGCACTACCCGTAAAGGGGTGATCTTTATGTTCATACCTTTGCTAAACAAGTCGTCACTAATGCTTACCGGGAGGAGTGAACGTTCCTTGTCTATTGCTTGAGCGACAGTGTCGTCACTATTAGGTGCTAAGCAAGACCATTATCATTCTATTCCATCGTCAATCGAGTGAACACGCCTCGCTTTTAAGCATTATCTACCAGAGGTGAATTGAGAGCACTTCACTCCGTTGGCTTGACTCCGTTGGCTTCACTCCAACGGCTTCACTCAGCTCACCCCTCAGCTCATTCCCCCTCACATCAATACATCTGCACCTCCACCAACGCCCTTCCCACCCCACCCTCCTTCATCCCAGGCACGCCATGATTCTCAATCTCATACGCGACCGCGCCCATCTCCCTACAAGCCTCCTTCAGCCCATCCACACTCCCTCCTACGCCGAAGTAGAGACGCTTCGCTGCCAGCATCGCCTTGGCCATTTTCACTCGCTTCAACAGCGTGATCAAAATCTCCACAAACGCTTGCGTCGCGGCGGGCGAGTATATCGTCTCGGCGCCCAGGATCAGAGTGCCCATTTCTGGCGCTGAGGAGGGAATCATCTTAGCGAGACTGGTTGACCAGGAGCCGGAGAGGAAGTTGACATTGATCTGGAGGGTGGCGAGGTCGCTCCGGAAAGCTGAGAGGATTGAGGGAGTGAGGTCTAGTTCGCCTTGGGGGTGGGATGTGAGGTCTAGGATAGGGTTGGAGGCGTAGGCGGCCCAGGTTAGGAGGAGGTTGGGCAGGGTCACGAGGCGGAGAACGCTGGCGTTGTAGTCTTGCAAGGTGAAGGTGAGGGGAATGGCGTTTTGGAGGGCGTGTTGGAATAGGAGTAGAGTTGGGATTGCGGTGCCGCAGCCGAGCTGCAGTAATCGGTCAGTCATTCAGTTCCTTCGGAGACCGCAATTCCAGGCTCACTTCAACGATCTGATCACATCTCACAAGCTCATCGATGTCCTTCCTTGGACCCCTGTCAAGCAGTAGGCTGGCGAGATCGAGTGAGCACTCCCAAGTCTTGAAGCCGCCCTCGTAGACACCAGTCCTGATGTCGGAAGTCGAGAGGTCGCTCAGCGTCTCGTCCTTATCGGCGTCGTCTTCGGCCATGAGCTGTATGCGCACATCATAGAGTTCTCGTCGAGGTAGATGCAAGATGCGGCCGATAGGTGACTCGATCGTCACAGTGCTGTAGCTCAGACGATCAGGAAGAGTGGCGAGCTAGTCAGTCGTGTCAGTGCTCAAGAACAGAGGTAACATGTTCTCAAGAGACGACCGCAGTGACGGCAAATAGACGGCGACTCAATGAAATCTCAATCGCTTGACCAAGAAACCGAGCTAAACGATGTTCCTCAATTTGAACTCGCTGAGATGATCATGAGAGCGTCATACTTCCTCCGATATATGATGGATGAGGAAGTGACCAATTATTGAGAGGCTATGCGTACCTACCAGTTCATCGAGCGTGTGCTCTACCGCCGGGGCGCTTCCCAATCCGTTGCCGTTCGTCGAAGCAGCAGCGTTTACAGCACCACTATCGGCATCGTCTCCGTCAACATCATCACCGGAGAAGCCAAAGCTGAACGCCATGTGTGGTGCTGGCAATCGCTTCGAGATCAAAGAATAGAAAAGCGATGTTTAGTACATATTGTCGGAAGGAGCAGTTGAGGATTCATCAATATTTCGAAAAGTCTGTCAAACCACTTCGGATCCCCACTGCGAACAATCTAACGAATTGTCAAAGTACTAGCTATTATCGCAACATGCCGCCATCAAGGGTATCTCATGCATTCACGACCTCATTACTCGCTCATCCATGCAAATCACGTAGCTCGTCGAATCATCATCTCATCCTCGCAGACCCTCAGATCTCCCTTCCCCCAATCTCCCTCCCCTCCTCCGCCCGACTAACAAGCCGATCCACCTGCTGCTGTTGAAGCCTTCTACTATTATCCCTCTGCTCCTCCAACCTCTCAATCCCCAACTCGATGTTTCGTATATGCACCTCCAATGGCACCTTCTCCCCGATAACCTCCGGCATCGCCACCCGTTCCCTCAAGTCCTCCAAACTGTCCCTGATAGCCATCAACTTAATAATAGCGCCATTCACATGCGCCCACGCCATACGGCGATACGAGCCAACCTCCTTCAGCAACCCAAGCTGCTTGTCGATCTTCGCCACGCTGTTCCGTCGCCCGCCGAGCTTGACCCAAAGATTCGCGAAAAGCTCTTCCTTGTTTCCCTGCACGCGAATGTCGTCGCGTGTCGCGATGCCGGCTATGACGTCTAGCCTGCTGTCGAGATTGTCCAGCACAGCGAGCAGGGCCTGTGCTTCGGAGATGAGGCCCAATATTTGATCTTCCACTGCGCTGGTATGCCGCAGATACTGATCAAGTAGCACATCCCGACTCAGGGCCACTGGCTGGAACGGCGCGAAGATGTTGAGGTTGTTCGACACCCAGCGCTGCACACTTCCGATATGTGCGTCCTTCTCCGCGACACCATCGATGACCTGCAGCGTCCAGCGATTTGTCGACAGGATCTGATCCACCGCGCGACCAATGCGGGAATTGAATTTACTCAAATCTTGACTAGCTTGACGCGCCGTGTCGATGAAGCCACTGAATTCGAAGACCAGCTCATGCCGTGAAGGCAGCGTGGAGTACTGCACGACGTGCTTAAGGTCGCGGATACTCGCTTCGCTGTGCTTCATTTCGAGGGGCAGGAAAGCGCCGCCTGCGGTCGCGGACAGGACGTCTTCGAAATGGGATTGAGCGTCTACTAACTTGTCGAATTCGGCCGGGCCAGACAGTTCGGGAATCTTGTGGGAGGGGCAGAAGGGGAGGCTGAGGAGGGAGACGCCTGGCACGCGGCAGAGGGGCGAGAGGGCGTTGTTGATTGTGTCGTTTACGAAGTTTGAACCGAGGGTGAAGACGCCGATGATGAGCCAGAGGGCGAAGAGACCCTTTGTTATGGGGTTCGTGACGGCTATGCGCGCGATCTCGAGGACATAGCCCAGCAATGGTCGAACGACTTTGCTCCATATCGTAATCGGCCAGTTCAGATCACTGCTGTCGTCGATCTGCTCGTCGTACTTGGCCTCCATCTGCGCAGCCATCTTCTTCAGCCGCGAAGGTCCAATCCTGTCCTGTTCTACCCTGCGATTGAACGACCCAGCATCGCTCGTGAGCGACCTCTGATTCAGTCTGAAGTGCGGCGTGCCTGCCCTTGCTCTCGCCGCAGCCTTCGCGTCAGGTGACGAGGGCATCACCAGCTCCGGTCCATCCTCTTGCCTTGCACCTCGTTTCCGCGGCTTGATCTCCTCCTCTCTCCGCCCACTCGTTCTGCTGTTCCGCATGGCATTCTTCGACGCCTCCGATGTCACATCGTCGTCGTCGCGTCGCGAACGCGCGTGGCGGTTCTCGCGGTACTGGCTGCCTAGTTCCTGCCGCTCGTCTTCGTCCGAGTAGATTCCGCCTTCGAAGTCGTCTTGCTCGTCTACCGCATCCCAGCTTTCTGTGAGCTCTGGCTTTGCGCGGCGCGTTCGTGCCATGTTTGTTTCGTTGTCTACAACTTCATCCACTCTATGCAGTTCTAGAACGCCGAATTCACACGTTGCAAATGGCCGGCTCGCGGGGTCTACTATCCGCATCGACAACTCGGACTTCACTTCGCCAGCCCGTCAACATTCAAAATGTTGGCGTTTGCCCTGCATTTCGCTAGGTCGCGTGGAAGCGGGACATGACGTTCCGTGGGGCAGACTGCCCTGGTGGGATGGATATCAGTGTGTGAAGTCAACACTGGAATGCTCATCCTACACATATTGACTCCCTGTCCGCAAAAGGCATACAGACCTCAGCTTCTCCAACAGCGTGAACAAGAGGCAACGCTCTTGTTGAACCGGCTGCGGCAGTAGACGGCTATGCTACCATGTCCTTGAGAGGGCAGACTCAAGAATGACAGAAGTGGATCACGACGTCGCATCTATCTCTCATGAGTGGCACATGCTCGAATCACGGTAGTGGCTGTGACTATAGAAGCACAGGGTCGTTCCAGACTTCCCACAGAGTTGAATGTAGCGAAAGCGCGAGATCGAGTATGACCAGGATTGCCGTTCGTTGTGATCATCTGGGTGACGAACGTGTGCCTCAGGCATGTATCCAGCACTGTCAACGGAAGTGACGCAACTGTCCATAGCAGCAGCGGCGGGACTGGACTCTCGGATTCTCCGGCATTCTGTGGACACTTGACTGCCATTGCCCGTTTACTATCGCTTGATACTGCCAGACACATTTGCCAGAAGTCTCAAGTACATCCCAAGCACTTCTTCCATTACTCCCTTCGAAGACGACATCGCCACAGCCCATAGGGAACCAGTCACAGGCTGGCCAACATGGCGGACGAGAGCAGCAGCAGCGGGGCGGAGCAGATCACCTTCAATGTCAAATCATCCTCAGACGCAAAGCATGTTATCACAGTTCCCACCAGCACGACAGTCGGTGACCTTAAGACCAAGCTTGCCGGCGAGGAGTACGCAAACATCCCTCCCGAAAGGCAAAGACTCATCTACAGTGGACGAGTGCTCAAGGACCCGGATACCCTCGCCACCTGCAAGATAAAAGATGGCAATACCGTCCACCTCGTCAAGGGAGCTGAGAGCAACCAACGGCAAAACCCTGCCGCGTCGAGTACAGGTGCCGCTGTCCCACCCGGTGCCGGCGTACCCCAGAACCTCCAAGCAGGCATGCGAGCCGGCGACCCTCTCGCACAACTCACAGGTGCTCGGTACGCCGGCTTCCACGGCCTCCCGGGCGCAGATATGTTCGGCGCAGATGGCGGCATGGGCGCACCTCCAAACTCGGATCAAATGCTTAGGATGCTGGACGATCCGAACTTTGCTTCCCAGATGAACGAGGCGATGAACAACCCCGCAGTGATAGACATGCTGCGGAACAACCCGATGATTCGGAACAACCCTATGGCGAGGGCGGCGATCGAGAACCCGGAGTTGAGGCGCATGATGATGAACCCGGATATGATCAGGATGCAGATGCAGATGCAGCGGTCCATGGGTGGTGGAGCGGAGGGCGGTGCTGGTGCGTTCCCGATGCCTGGAGCGACGGATGGGACCGCGGCGGAGACACCTGCAGCAGGGCAGACCGGTGCTAGTGCAGCGCCTGTTGGTGCTGCAGGTGCTGGAGGTGCTGCCGCCAATCCCTTCGCCTCGCTGTTCGCAGGCGCTGGTGGTGGCGGAGCTGGCGGCGCAGCTGGAGCAGCAAATCCCTTTGGTAACCTCTTCGGAGCAGGTCCACCACCCACAGGCGCAGGTACCGGCGCAGAAGGTCAAGGGTCCAATCCATTCGCGGCGGCTGCTCAACAAATGATGCAGAATCCTCAGATGATGCAGCAAATGATGCAGATGATGGGAGGACAAGGTGCTGGAGGTATGGGAGGAGCTGGCATGGGAGGTGCTGGTGAGGCAGGCTTCAATCCATTCGGTAGCATGGGCGCTGGCATGGGATCACCGGAGCCTGCAGCACCTGCAGATACGAGACCACCTGAAGAGCGGTATGCCGATCAGCTTGGGCAGCTGAACGATATGGGGTTCTACGAGTTTGAGCGAAATATTACTGCACTGAGGCGGAGTGGAGGCAGTGTCCAGGGTGCTGTGGAGTTCTTGCTGAGCGGATGAAGGACCACAGAATGGTATGATCTATCACGAATGATCACTGAGCATCGGGCGAGATGCTAGCCACAGTGCCGCCAGATGGCATGCCAGTAGAGAGAATTCAAACAACAGGGATGCGGCACAGCATACCGACGCATAGACTACCGGCGTTCATGGACAGCATGGAGGATGGAGCGATGGCGTACCCAACCGTACCTACGAATTATATGGCTTCCAACAACAGCGAGAGGTTGCATCGTTCAGTATGGTGCTTCGCACGCGCCCTCAGCTTCTAATCCTTCAGCTTGCGGATAGAGCTAAGGGACGACATCACCTCTCTCATTGTCTCTTTGTCTCTCCCTTCAAGCTTTTTGTCTGTTCGCCTATATGGTCTATATCCAATTTCCGGAAACAAAGGTTCGATATCGTCTCACTGCTCATTGTCCCGCGCTGTATGTTGCGCAGGGCACTGCTCGGCCTTCCCTCGACGCATGTGGACGACGTAATACTAGCCATCGAAGAGTAAGTTCTACATAACAGTTCGTGTAAAGTCACAGACACACTTCTGCAGGTCAGACAGTAAGCACCCAATCTTCTGTCTCATAGCTTGTCTTTCTCTTCAAAACACCACAAGTCAACGGAACTGTCTCTCAACTACGATGCCTCCCAGCCCTAACTTCACAGTCGCCTCCGCGCGGCAACTCTACGGCCACGCCCTTCCTCCGCCAACTCCACCTCCTACTGGCGCCTTGCCGCAGCCGAAATCGCACCACAGCCCTCCCAACCGCCCGCCACTCAGGCACAAGAGCCAGCGAATCGTGCGTCCCCACCCTCGCACTCCAAGTCCAGAGACTAAGTCTAACGCTAGTAGCACTCCCTCGAATCAAAGCTCGGACTTCAACTCCTTCGGTGCCTCGACTATATCGCTCTTGAAGGACTTTCCTGTGCCGCCAGCGCAGGAGGCTGAAAGCCGGGAGCTGAATCGGCTGATCGCGCCAAAGTTCGAGCCAACGAGCGAAGGTGGAGTGCAGAGACGGCCGAGCACTGATAGAAGGGGAGGGGAGATCTACTTCTCGCCCATCGAGGCCAAGGGTGGGAAAGTCGAATTGAGCAGTCCAATACCCAGCCCTGAGATCGCTGTCGCAGCCCCCGCCCAGGCCAAAGGGACCATGGAGAAGACTGACGGTGTACAAGTATGCCTGACAGCGAAGCAGGTCGACGAGCTGAGTGTAGCGATCGCAAATTGCCCTCTCATCCAAAGTACACTGACAAAGCCCAACAACAGCAGACCCCATACCCCGACGGAGGACTCTGACGTAGAAGTGCCGTATGCGCCGGACTACGCCCTATTCGCCGACGCCAACGTAGGCCGAACTTTCGTCTCCGACTTAGGTACTGGCTTCGGACCTGGCGTGCCCAGCACTACCACGGAGATTACAACACTACACATCACGCCTCCGAGCGCCGAGCAGAGCGAAAGTACTATCATACTCCTCACCAATGCTTCGCTGGTAAATAGCACGAAAGATCGCAAACCGACACCGGCGTCTAATCTGAGTACGCAGACTGATCTGACCTTGTTCTGTCTTTGCGCTGCGTTGAGTGAGTTGAGTTGCAGCACGGGGCTGACGCTTGAGGGGATTGGAGTACAGAAACCGCAGCCTGTGGAGGATGCTCTGGCTAGCAGCCCAGGATCTGACGGTAGCTCGATTGACTGGTGCGCGTTTGCTGACGAGGACGAGCAGGTTGCTGAGGCGTTGGAACCCTCTGTGATTGAGGAGGCGAGTGGGCCGACGAATGCGCCAGATGATGCTGTTACGGAGTGCCTGGCTCGCATTGCTGGGCTCACGCTCGAGACTGCTAGTCCTGAGACCTTGACGCTGCTGGACACCATCGCTCAGCTCCGCGCATCCTCGGCTTCGTTCTTGGTGCTCGAGCCGACGCGATATGATCCCTTCACTGGCACATCTGGTGGCGTGAGAGTACTGGGTGTCTCTACAGCTCTCCGACTACCGATGGGTAGTGGGAAGCAGTGTCGTGCTCTTGGCGAGGCTGTGGTTGAGGCTGTGGTCCCGCAATGGGCAGCTGAAGAGGAGATCGAGGCTGACTTCACGCTTGATGATAGGCAAGGCTGGGTGAGAGCGGTTCCGCTGCTGAGCTCGAGGGAAAAGGAAAGTCGGGTGGGGAGATGGCTTTGTTTAGTCTCGTTGTAGGTATATGATTCTAGACTTTGTCGAACAACGACTCTCATTGTCCCCGATCCCGTGCTTTGCACATTCTCCAATGCACTGAGATTGGAGTCCACTGCCCCTTGGCCGCACTACATCGCAAGTGTCGACAGAACGAGGCGAGATGTCGGACTTGCCGCTTTCAGCGCTGCCGAAGACCGTCAGAAACCGAGCAGCTTTTCTTCGGAACTGCTCTCCACTTGAATATTATCACCCCACTACAGCTCATCAAAGCCCCTCCTTGTGCACAAGTCGCCGCGACAAACTGCTCGAATTACCCGCTGTGCCATTCAAGGAAGTGGTCTCCACCACTTCGGGTCATTTGGACGTTAGGCTCGTGTACTTCTAGAGAAAGGTACAGTAAGTAGGCTCTCTTCCGTACTGCTCCTTTCACGCTGTCCTTCTACTTCTCTGAAGCTCGCTTCGACTTCGCCGGTTCCATACTTCGGTATCTCATGCTCTGCACCGCGCCCTGCTGCGCCAAACACCTGAGTAGTAACGACAAGATGTCCACCACCACCACCGCGACCGTAGCGCCCGCGAAGGCCAACATTGGCGTCTACACAAACCCCGAGCACGACCTCTGGGTAGCCGATGCCCTTCCAAGCCAGGAGGATGTCGAGTCCGGTGCAAGCCTGGCGCCAGGCGAGATCACAGTCGCCATAAAATCCACTGGCATATGCGGGTTCGTAGCCCGCCGCCCCACCACTTCCAAGCAGCTCACTCACCATAATCTGCAGCTCCGACGTTCACTTCTGGCACGCCGGCCGCATTGGCCCCATGATAGTGACAGACACCCACATCCTCGGCCACGAATCCTCTGGCGTCGTAATCGCCCTTCACCCCGCCGTCAAAACGCACAAACTCGGCGACCGCGTCGCGATAGAACCCAATATCATCTGTAACGAATGCGAGCCCTGTCTTACAGGCCGTTACAACGGCTGCGAGAAAGTGCTCTTCCGCTCCACCCCGCCAGTCCCAGGTTTGCTGAGGAGATATGTGAATCACCCGGCGAGCTGGTGCCATAAGATCGGGGATATGAGCTTTGAGGATGGCGCGCTGTTGGAGCCGCTGAGTGTGGCGTTGGCGGGGATGCAGAGGGCGCATATTACGTTGGGGGACAGCGTGCTGGTCTGTGGGGCTGGGCCTATTGGGTTGGTCACTTTGGCGTGTGTGAAGGCTGCTGGTGCCGAGCCCATTGTGATTACAGATATCGATGAGGGCAGGTTGGCGTTTGCGAAGGAGTTCTGTCCATCGGTCCGCACAATGAAAGTCGAATTCAGCGATACGCCGGAGCGGTTCGCGGAGCGGGTTGTTGAGCTGGCTGGGGGTGTTCAGCCTGCGGTTGTGATGGAGTGCACTGGTGTTGAGAGCAGTATCTCTGGTGCAATCCACGCCGCAAAATTTGGAGGCAAGGTCTTCGTGATCGGAGTTGGACGGCCAGAGATCAAGGTGCCCTTCATGAGGCTGAGTACAAGGGAGGTGGATCTCCAGTTCCAATACCGGTATGCGAATACTTGGCCAAGGGCTATTAGGCTTCTGCAGGGCAAGGTGCTGGATCTGAGCAAGCTGGTCACGCACCGATTCCCGCTCGAGGACGCGGTTGAGGCGTTCGGCGTAGCAGCGGATGCGAAGAAAGGTGGCATAAAAGTCATGATTCAGAGCTTGGGGGAGGGAGAGAAGTGAATTTGTCGTTGCTACATAATCATTCGGGTATCTAATACTACCATTGCTTCTCCAAGAATCTCGCACGCACCCTGTGCTCCTACAGATAAGACTGCCGCAGCTGGACTATCCTGCACCGCTCGCCAGAGACGTATTACAAGCCTAACACTGTCCATCCTCAGATCCAGCTTCTCACAGGCCCGGTCACATAGAATCATCTGTCGCAGCCGGACTGACATGAGCTTCACCAGCATTTCCAACTTCTGGAGACTCAAGTGAGCTTCGTCCAGCTGTTGCCACTTACTGATCCTCATTACAACAAAGCCGTCGCCCGCTCCACCGTTCCATTGACTGCCTCTGCTCCTCCGGTCGCTGCCGACCCTTGCTCCACCATGCGGAACCAGATCCAGCTCCTCGCTTTCTGCACGACCATCTCCCAAACACCCTTACGATCGCTCATCTTCGTCTCCAGAAAGGCAATGACGACCGCGGTAGTCATCAGATCCTGGCTTCCGAATTGAGGGTCGTATGTTGGATGCACACCAAGTAGAATGAGCACCTCAGTACTCCATCTCCAGAAGCCATCGAATGACTGCAGTGCGATGATGGCGTGCAGTATGTCAGCACTTGCAGCCGGAGCGCTGGGCGGAGATGCTAGGGTCATCCTGCTGCGGCGCATGCTCCTTGTTGCCGGCGACGCCATCTTAGCAAGTGGCTCATCATCTTCGTCGGGCAACGGCATCGAGGCCGCAGAATCCATCTCTCTCTGATATTGCGCCATCGTCGCAGCATTTATAGGCTGCCCTGGAGGTATTAGAGCGGCTGCTTGCACGGTGCGAGACTCAGCGCGCGCCATCAGAAGTCTGTGCTTCTTCTGTTGTTCCAGCAGCATGAGCTGCATTTGGTAGTCTTGCAGGGCAGTGTTACCACCTCCCAACGTACTGCTTGGAGCATGGGGACGGCCATACTGCATAGGCTGCTGTTGCTCTTGCATAGCTGCCAACTGCATGTGTCGCTGTTGCATCCCCATCTGTTCCAGCGTCGGTGTTGGCTGAGAGCCGCTCCACGTGGCTTGTGGAGACATTGGAAACCCTCCCGGTGCCTGTGCTTGCGCCTGTTGAGGTTGATGAGGATGGTATGCTGGGCCCGAGTCGAAGAGCCCGAAACCCATATCTTCATCGCTGTCAGGCATAGTAGCCTCCACATCTGGTCCCTCAAACCCCTCACCATCGTCGCACGCGCGCCCGACAAGCGTCGTCCCGTCCTCGACCAGCCTGGGCAGGATGGCTGGCTGTGGTGGCGGTGCAACACTCTTGGGGCTGGCGAGCTTTCTGTGACGGATAGAGGATCCTCCAGTTCTCACAGTGCGCGCTGCAACGCTGGCCGCTGTTCCGAACAAGCCGCCTGCTGGCGATGGCGGTGGCGGCCGCGCTGCTCCGAACGAGGACGCCTGATTTGGGGCATGCATCGCTGCGGCCTGAGACATACGCAAGTAGTTCTGTGCCTGTGACGATGTCATTAAGAAGTCCCGTCGAGTCTCATCGCATGTTGCCTCTCATTTGCTCACCGGTGAAGAGAACGATTGAGCTCCCATCTGACGTCGCACTTGACCTCCAATCCGTGCAGAGGCGATCTGCAGCGACTCTTCGGGTGCCGGTTGCCAAGCTGAGGTTTCAGTCTTCTCAGTATCCCCCTGCTTATCCTCGACAGCAACGAATGAGCACCACTTGCCAGCCACCTGGTAGCGTTCACCCAATCGCACTGCCTCGCGCTCCACAATCTCATCGAAGCGACTCGGGAATGCTTGCTTAAATGCTCCTCCCTCCTGCGTCGTGGCAGCCTGTAGCCGACCTCTTCCCGCCTCCAAGTCTTGCACTGCTTTACGCGCGGCTAGAGTATGGACTGTGCTTCCCGTCTCAAGTGCAGTAATGGGTATGCTAAGTTCAAGCGGTCCCTGAGGTGATATCGCTCTTAGTGTGACCGAAGAGACGGGGTATGATGGACTGGACTCCGACAGCAAGAGGTAGACGCTCGTCCGATTGAAGGGGAAGAGTGGTGGAATAGTCGACGGTGCCTGTAGCAGATTTGGCGCGGCGATTTGAGGCAGATGGGCGTACCGATCAGCACCCATTGTCTTGATCGGCTCGTCCAGTTTGGCATCCACATCGAAGAATGATGCCGGCTGCTGCGGCGAGGTTGTCTGCGACAGCTGCGGCGGCTCAGCGGAGGGTGAATCCGAGATCTTGAGACATCCATTGACCTTCTCCACCATCTCGTATTCTTCGTCGTCTTGTACTGCTTCTCGCCGCTTGTCGTAATGCACCTCGATCGAGTAGTCCTTCGTGTGGGGATAAAGTGCCCCTTTCAGCATACGGACCACTTTCTGGTCTGTCTCCTCGTTCTGCGTAACAAACTGCGCAAAGCCATTGCCCGCTCTAGCGACACCCTCAATGAGCGTGCTCAAAACATCAGTCCCGATGCCGAGCGCAAAGACTCTCGCATCGAGTGTCTCCTGATGAATCTTTGTGTTGATGTAGCCGAAAAGTTGGTCTTCTCCCCAGACCTCACCATCACTGAGCAGCATGATCTCGAGTGGCAAGTCTCCCAGGCGCTGATCGAAGGCAGCAGTGATTGGCTGCAAAATTTCAGTGCCACCGTACTGTGCAAGCAGAGTGTCAACAAATCTGAGCGCAGCGTTCAGGTGCTGCTCATTGTAAGCCACTGACTGGGGCCATAGAAAAACAAATGTGCTGCCGAATGCACAGATGTTGAAGCGCACCCCCAGTGGTAAGGACTTGAGGAACACGACAAGGGCAGCCTTTAAGGCGATGTTCTTCGGACCTTGCATTGAGCCCGACTGATCCACGATGAAGACGATCTCGGGGTTATGTGGCTGCAGGTTGAAGCGTGGTACGAGTGTGGCCATGATTGCACGGTCAGGAAGAGATGGATGCTGTTCGACGACTGCCTGTGGCCTGGAGATGTCGTCGATCAGTAGCTGCAGAACAAAGTCCGCAGCCAGCTCGGTGCTGCCGAGGGTAAGTGTCGCAGATGCCTTCGACGGGGTGAACGCCGCCTCGACCCTTCCTGAAGTTGATCCCATTGATACCGCAATCGGATGTGTCGGTGACTGTACTTTGCGGATATTGCTGTTGCCCATGTCGATGTCGACTGTGATCCTGATGCCACCGGGCGCAGTTGTGTTGCTCTGTAGCACCTGACCAGGATACTCGCCATACCGCGGAGCGATATTGGTCGGCAATGTGAAGCGAAGGCCATCCAGCGCGGCATCATGTATGAGGGCACCGCAGTACTGAATCTCAACATGGACCTCAGTGTTGGCAGGCACGTTGCCGATGGTAGTGCCGAATATGCCGGCGGGGAGAGCTTCGAGTAGTCCAGCGGTTTCGCCACGATCGACTGCTGCTTGAAAGGTCTGTTGAGCAACTTCCTTTTGCTTGACTACCCCTTTGAGTACTTTGCCTGCGTAGACAATAGTATAGCCTGCTACCGCTACTCCGTCGTACAGTGGGAAGGTGTAGCGGGCTTGAGCAATTGTGGTCGTCGTCGTGTTGCTGAAGACCTGCCTGAGAATGGTGTTGAAGCACACAGGGTTGATGCTTGTGTACGAGTCCAGTCTGAGTTGCGGCAGGTATTGGCGTCCGGCGGGAACGACATAGTACAGACCGCAGAGGTGCTGGTCCGCCGCCCATCCCGAGTGTCTTGGTGGGAAGTTGGTTCGCGTCATCTTGCACTATGTTGTTGACGCTGCTGGAAGGTGGTGAGTCCAGTCGAGGTTGAGCTAGATGATGCGCGCTGAAATCAACGCCTAATCTTCGTAGACGGAATGGCTGTCGTAATGGAGGACTTGGGTGCTGCTGATGGTCTATCTTTGTTGATGTTGAGATGATTGTTGAGAAATTGAAGGTTCGAGTCGTGCTTGGAAAGCAGCAAACAAGAACATCCACCTACCTTACATGTACCTATATGCCTTCATAGCCACCCCTGCTGCCTGATGGCTTGGCATGCTGCCTGTTACATTCGCCTGCTCAGGCTTGAATGTTTGCTGCGCCCCCACAAGTTTGCAGGACACAGGAAATCGACGCGCGAAACACCCCGGGCAGACGACTCATAACTCGGACGTTACCAGGTACAAAGGACGGAGTCGTCCAAACCCCCGGCTCACGACGTAGTCGAGCACCTTCGTTCTCGCATGGGTGACTCGACGTGGTTGTGGAGAGGCACGGTCTCCGAGTCACCCTTATCCGACACCAGTAGCATGCTGGATGGTGTAAGTGATCATGTCAGGGACTGCATCGGGCAGAGCCTGGATGGGAGCTTTTAGAGTATGACTTCGAGTCATTCGAGCGTTGCCTGAAAGCCTTGCACCGAGCACGGTGTCCATCAAAGTCATCCCTAACAAGCCACAGCGGGGCAGCGAGTGTCCTTGACCAGCTGGATCGATCACATGGCGTGCGAATGACCGGAGAGATGGTATAGTAAAACGCGCGAGCGTACCGCCACGGTCCTTCGTCGAGACTCGAGAGCGGCAGGATGGATCCCCGCCGTCCAGTCCCACCTTAGTCAGCACCGCAAGTCACCGGCGGATCACAGACTATATGAAGTAGCCAAAGTATGATCCCTCTTCGGCAACTGCGGGAGACCAGCGCGTCGCGACTCGCGATGCATCGCACCGATGCGACAGAGGAGCAGGTATGTTGGCTTTCACTTCTGCTAGAGCGGTCTACCGTACACTGCAATGGGCGTGGTGCTTTCCACCACAACGGAGCTCTCCCCGTTGTCTCTCGCGAGCATTGTTATCGGCATAATCTCCTTCGTCTTCACGCTCGATACTTTCTTGCGCGTAGTCTGGGTCAATCTCACGACATTGAGCGAGGCGCCGCACCAAGTGCATGGCTACCTCACCAATCTTCGGCAAGAGCTACTTGAGGAGCGAGCGAGTTTGCGCATGCTGAAAAAGCATACGAAGCAGCGAAGAAAGCATGGTCGTGAAGAGAGCTCGATATATGGCATCGAGCTGGACGAGCAAGCGCTAAAGACCATGTCTGATTCTGTCAAGACGTTGATCAAGCGGTTCCAGGCCGTAGAGGCGCCCTTTCTGGAAGAAGGAGAGGAGGGCATACAACAAAGTGGAAAGCGAAGATCCAGGCGAAGATCTGCGTCTCGCGCACCGTACTACACGCACTCTGCGTACGCGTCGCCTGAGATCGACAAGCAAGCAGACAGTGATCATGAAGACGATGATCGTTTCTGGCCGCAGCGTGTGAGATACAGGCAGTAGGGACTGGGGCGACGCTTCATGTGGCTGAATCGTAGAAGCGAGGCTGAACGCCTGTTCGAAGTGCTGAGCCGCTTGCAGACGAGGAGAACGGCGCGCCAGGTGGGGGCTTTGACCGTGATGATGCACGAGAACATTAATAACATAGTGGAGTCTGATGAGCGACTGAGAAGGGTGGGTGATCGGCTACAGCGTGTAATCGGCGTGCGTCGGGTTGAGTGATGGACAGATCAAGCACGAGTGAAGAGCGACCTTGAATTTCAGATGAGACTGGCCTACGAGCATGATTATCGATGGTGCACGACCTGACGAAGGGCATTCGCAACTCAAGCAAGATTCCGACACTCAATCAGCGTGATCTCAGTCGCAATTCAACACGAAGCCCTGCAAGGTAAGCAGGCTCGATTCACAGGCTGCAGCAATTTTCAGAGTCTTATTTCCCTTTCGCAGTATGGCGCATACAAAGACTTTCACCTTCAAGAAGACTGCACATGGCTAAGCACAGTCGCCACTCTTCAAGCTCTCTGCACACCTGCGAAGGACAGTTTTCCAATTCGCTTTCGGCCCAGCCCAGAAACCAGAAGCTATGATCGACCTGATTGAACTTGCACCGCCAGAGTCCGAGCTTCTGCGGGTCTGCCAGCAGGTCTACGTCGAGTGCAAGACACTGTATACCAGCGCGGTCAGGCAGTACTGGGATCAGGACTTCTTCATCGACGTTCTCACTGTTCTCCATTCTACCAAGTCCTTCGAGCACGTGACGGACAAGGTCCTTTCGAACATTACTTCCCTGTTATTTGTCCCGCCACGATACAATCCAGGAAAGGTTCCTCGCCTAGTAGTCACTACAATCGATGGCACGTATCACTACTCCGAGGTCGGTCCCGGGCAGCTCTCTGAGCTAGACTCAATCATCTCTGTGCAGGGAGTCGTTGACAAAGCTAACGAGAAAGCTGCGACCCCAAGAGAGCTCTGCATCGAGGTGAACACAACGATCCGGATACACAGTACTTGGGGTTGGCCTGGCGCGGCTCAAAGGCAGAAGAGAGGCAAGTCGCGATCTGGCTGGAAACAGTCTGGGTCTCTGTTCAAGTAGATCGGGAGGCAAGTGGCAGGAAGCAGGCTTGTGATGTCTGCGAATGCGCTTACCGGAAGGTTTAGATCTGTCTCTCAGAGGCACATCGGGAGCAACTCGCGGTACTCACAAGGCTGCACATACAACATGCGAGGGCGGTATTGAATTGAGGCATGCATTCAGCGGGCTGATCGTGCAGCAAAGACGCCGACTCGACTTCTGTCTTGACGCTTTGAGCGTTAAAGACGACTCCGGGTGTGGGAACCACAGTAGCCATCAGAAGCATCGATCGAGCGTGTTCAGTCGATTCCAGATGCACCCCTTCTCCAGAGTCTCAGTACGGGGGAGCTTTTGCCTGCGCATTTGTTGACTGCATCACGTCAACGGGGTCCTGCTAGAATGTGCAGGGAGAGACATTGACCGTGCCAAGACGGCCAAGGACAGAGCGATGATTCCTCACGACCGACCTGCGAAGGGTAGATGCCCTTTATGGTGCAATGCAGAGTATCGTGCGAACTTTCACACTCCTGGAAGAGCGGATCTATGCAAGGGAGGATCACAGGTACGACGATTTCCGCGTTGTGATTCATACCTCTATGCTCGCATGGCTCTAAATGGAGATTTGCATTCGGCTTAACGAGGTTTCAGTGAATCGCGTTGGGTCAATGAGGTATTGCAACAGTGGAATTGTGCTTCCTTCCTACCTAGTCTTACATCACCTCCACCGCTGGATCGCACTTCATCTACTGTTTGAACATTATGCAATGTTCATATCACTGCACCCAATGGACCTCCCACATATCACGGGCGGTGGCCTAATTTCCAAGCTACCTAACACAGTGATGGCATCGTGACTGGTGTGGATTGGAAAGGCTAATGAGTGAGTGCACCGCATGCTGGGAAGGAGTGCGTCGCTGGGGTCAGCTGATGCCGTGTATACCCTACATGGTGCTCGACATCATCTCGCCAACAATCCGGTATTGACCGTCAGAAAGCGGTGACAGTGGAGGGCTGCAGATTCCTGACTTCAGCGTGTTACGGGTCTCGTTCTTGCCTTGCATCAATCAACGGACTACAGGGAGAAGAATAGCAGAGCGGCAGGAATGTGAGAGAATGCCCTTGGAACTGAGTTGAACTGTATGATTTTGCGACCGTGCACAGCATGAGAGGCTATAGCCTGGCCTCTGCACGTATGCAGCTTGGACTTATCTCCCTCTGAAACATATTTCGTCCCAGAAATTGCCTCACATGCTGTAGTCTCCCTGCAAATCTCTTCGCAGCCTCTCCCTCGGACTGATGTAGTGCTTCTTGCCGTGAACAATATAATAGCCCGTCGAAAACAACACCATGAACCCGAACAGCAAGCACCCGTAGTTCATGCCTGCAGCTGTCACAGGTGTCACAGGCGGGAACAGAGTGAAGATGAAGATTGGGAGCAGCCAGCAGATCGCGAGGATATTGATCACAGCCCCGAATTTACCCAGGGACCAGGCGGCCGGGGGTAGGGGTTCGGTCTTGGAAAAGCGTCGGTAGAGGATGCAGGAGATGGAGATGGTGTACGATGCCAGGAGAGCCGCAAGATCGAGGGCAAGGATGGCGTTGAGGGCAGCCGTGGAACCGATCTAAAGTAGGGTGTCAGCTTATTGAGCATTGGTATCAGGGGTAGACGAATCGTACGTTGATCAGGGACAACAAAACGCAGACAATGAGCGAGATGACAATAGCGTTGATCGGGATGGCGGACTTGGCATACACCTGAAAGACCGCATTAGTTGATGTCAGACTTTGACTGCACTTCGAAGACACTTACATGTCGAACAGTAGCAGAGAATGGCACACCACCATCACGTGCGAAGGCCCAGATCTGTCGGCTTGCAGTCGCCACACAGGCGATGACACTGCCAGTGAGAGGGAAGATGAGGAGGAGGCACATGATGTCCGTTCCGGCGACACTTTTCGTAGTGTTCTGCAGCTGTCGTTAGCTTGACATATTCGGAGGGCGGTTAGCGGTTCAACATACGTAGAACACCTGGATGAAGGGCCAGCCGGTAGGTGAGGCAAGGATCTCATCCTGGTCACCCATGGTGAAGATCAAGGTGATGACCATGAGGAAGCCCATTCCAATGTTCAGGTAGGTCGACCACATGATTGATCGAGGCATAGAGCGTGCGGCGTCCGTGGTTTCCTCGGCTGGGTGATGTCAGTATTTTGCGCTACGCGAAAAGATAAATGCAACTTACACATATGGACTTGGCTGTCGAAACCGAGCAAGCACAATGTCAGGGGCAGAAGGCCGACCATGAACGACAATCCGTCGCTTGACCATCCGCCGTTGTTCGAAAATTTCAGGAACGCATCGTGGGCGTTGTTCCGGGGTGCAAGAGTCCAGAGAACCTGCGAAAGATGTTAGACATCATAGCATATCTGGCGGCGATCTGGAGCCGTACGATGATAACGATGAAGATGCCGGCGAAATGACAAATGGCAAGGACACCCTCAACAAGTGGCAACCTTCGGGCGACGAAGATGTTGACCACCACGCAGAAGGCTACCACGGCAATGATGAGCAGCGTTGCGTGCCATCTCTCAGGCACGTAACTCTCGTTGTTCAGTACGATCTGTCGTTGTCAGCTTCCGTACCTGGATTACAATCGACAGCACTCCATACCAAGCCTTGTATTATGCCAGCAACGAGAAATCCAATAGCAGTAATGGCCGATTGCCATCCAGTGAAGCACAGCCAGCCAGTCATGTAGCTGAGATACCGTTGTATGCCGGCGGGAGCAAACTCGCTGACCCAGTCTGCCACTGATTAGCTGCCGCGCCTGAGTCTTGGAGTGCGATGAGGCTCACGATATTGTCCGCCAGATGTAGGTGCCATGCTAGCCATCTCGGAGATACTTGCGTAGACTAAGATGTAGCCCACAGACACGATGAGGAATCCCCACCACATCCCTGCGGATCCTCCATTGAGCAAGATAAGTCCCAGATTGGACAAGATGACTTCCCACGTTACGCTGCAATGGTCAGTACCTGATTGTCCGGCAAAGCCTCGCCTCTACGCACATAAGTGTCGAGCCGAATCCAAGAATCGAAAGGAAACTGAAGACACGGCGAGTCTCCTGTGTCCTCCCCAGAACTTTCATTTGCCTGATGTCGCTCTCATTGCCCTGGTACTTCCCCTCCACCTGCGACTTCGCGCCTCCCTCATACAGCGCCGGGTCGTTCGGCGAGTAGGTCGCCGCAGCAGCGCGCTTGTCATCGTCGTAATCGCCTCGGTTTGCCATCTTGACCAGCACTCAATTCAACAGCAGAGAACGAGAACGACAGCACCAAGACCTCCAAATGTACGAAAGGAAAGAAGTGAAGCAAATAACGAAACGTGAGAGCCACGTTCCTGACATGGACGATCGCAACCACATGGAGGGCCCCATCACCGACGCCTGCACCAATTACAGCACAGCCGTGCGGCCTACCTCTCGCGCCAAAGCACATGGCTGTTTCGCGGGACCAAGTCAGGGTCCCGGATTGCCGGCAGACAAGGCCTGCGTTCGCTTGCCTTAGCGGCAGTCCACTGTTTGCGCGTCGTTCGATGCTATGCCCGATACGACCGCAGCAATTTCACATCGCGTCAACGTATTTGTGATCGTGTAGCATCGCAAAAGCGACTGGGGCGGGGCTGATGCATGAAACGCGCAAAGTTCCGCCTCGCAGCGGGTGGGAGGATGGCGTTTGCATAGAGTTCGTCCCAGACCGCGGTGCGGAGCAAAGTCTGTCTTCTCGGATCCTTTCGGACGGACGCGCCTTTCTCAAAAAGGGAGGTCGTATCGCCAGCACCGAGTCAGTGGCAGCGAGAATATGAAGGACAATATGCACCGCTACGACGGCTCATCAGACCGAGCGAGACATATTGGCCCTTCAGATTGCAATTTGCGCGGTCACACAAATTTCACGTAACAACGCGACTATTCTTCCGTGGTGGAGTTCCAAGGAACAGCACAGGCCTTGCCAGCTCGGCAGGTCCACCAATCCAGCAGCTGCACTTAAGCGTGAAGCACGTGGGGATCCTGGCTATCGGTCGCACTGGCGTCAGCGAGCCCTTGTCTCGTCTCGTTTGGCGTTGCATCGCCGGTGACAGGCAAGACAGCCTCATCAACTCCCCCACGCCCACTCGGCACTGCTGACCCGTCCCAGCGGCGCATCTGTAGCAGCGCATTCTTGACAGCCTTCCATGCAGCCAGCCGATCGATCTGCGCTGCCATGAACACAGCGATCTCGAGTCTCCGGCCATCTGCCAGGACTTGGTCGGAGATCCGACCGCGATCTGGCATTGTCAACTACCAACCAGAGGGAGTTACCCAGCTTCTCACGATTGTATCAGGCCCTCCGTTCAAGGTTGTTCCCTTGTTACTAACGAATACTCCACTAGTTTGGAGCTCCACCTCGGGGCAAGCCCGGCTTTCAGGCCAAGGTTTGTGATTCGCAACCCTATCTAACGGCCGCAGTTTTCGAACGCCAAAATTTGCCTCAAGATCGGGGAAAGCACGCCAGTGTGAGCAGGGCATACCACCCCTGCTCCCAGCATTCTGTACGGCAGAGGGGACTATGGCATTCTTGTCAGCAGATGTAAAGCAGCGCTATGTCCCGGCCCTTTGGGCAATCCCTCTGTCATGTCAACAGGCTTTCTTTGATCACTTTGTTGCTTCGCTGCGCTGATCGGTACCTGCATCGGTGACATTCCAGCCGGTGTGCTGGTGTCGTTGAAAGGTTGCTACCATGGCCACGCTGCCTACGGGACTTCCGCTGGGCTACTCGAATCCACGATATGGTAATGACGAGAATGACCGAGGGGGGTGGGCTGTCGTTTCTGGCGGCGTCGCCTTGCTGTTCGTCACGATGTTTGGGGCTATGAGGATCTACATTCGATTCCCTTTCAATGGTCGACTACTCCGAGACGATGCAACGGTGTTCGCGGCCTCGGTGAGCACTGCATTGTTCCCAGCTGCGTGGCGGAGTAGCTAATAAGGCATCAGATTTTTGCCATATTGCAAACGATCCTCGTTATCGCTGCTGCCAACCTTGGACTGGGTAGATCGATGTCGCAGCTGAGCGAGTCATCCATCACAGGTGCCGAGAAGGTACGTCGGGTGGCTTCGTGCACATGAGTTGCTGCCGGAAACTTACCATCAACAGGTCGCCTATGCCAGCGACATCTTCTACGTGGTCGCACTCTATCTCTCGAAGGCTGCGGTCCTCTTCCTGCTGCTCGCCTTAAGTCGCGAGAAGGCGCACGAGCTGTTGATGTATGGAGCACTTGGACTTTGCGGCGTAGGATTGGTAGCGAGCGTTGTCATGGCGGGGATTGGCTGCGATTTGACCAAGCCATGGGGATCAATCACGTCTGAGTGCACGAGCTATGTAAGGCCGATTCGCGCGGCATGGACTCAAATGACCAATACTGACCTTACACAGTTTCCTCGATGGCTCGCGATCGAGATCGTCGGCATTGCAGTCGAACTATATCTCCTCGCCGTGCTCCTCCGTATGCTCGCAGGTCTGCAACGCAATTGGAAGGGGAAATACAAGGCCGTCGCCATCTTCTCGCTCCGATTACCCCTCCTCATCCTGGCGGCGTATCGTCTGATCAGCATCAAGCGAATGGAGTCGTCCAGCCAACCGAATGTCTCGCGCACATCCACTATCGCCTGGACAGAAGCCGCGATGGCATACAGTCTGGTGACAGCAACACTGCCGTCGCTTGTCCCATTCCTCACGGGATTGAATACAGGTCTCGGCTCATTTCCGTTGGACAACATTGTGCAGACATCGCATGGAGGATCCTCGGGAGGGGCTTTTGCTATGGGGTACTTGAAACATGAGCATTCTGGTGTACATCAGGGCGATAGGGTAAGCGGAATTGCTGTGCAGGAAGTTTCGGATCCGCGCGCTAACAATGCATCTGCAGATGCGACCCGAGAACCTCACATACAAATCGTCCGCCGTTGGAAAAGCAGACCAACGGAGTATAGAGTCGGACGACAGTCAACGGGTGATAATAAGAAGAACGGTGGACGTGAGCTTCTCGCCCGCGCCGCCGGACGATGATATAAGCAGATGAGATATAGATGGATGTAATGAAGCCGTTCCTTACCTGCTTGATCACTGCGACCTACCTGTACATTTCCGCATGTCTGTATCGGCTTGCTCGCAGCCGCGCATCCACGGCTGCGCGCCAGTGGGAGAGTTGCCCGGGGCGAAGGACTGCGCACTCGTCGAGCGTGGTTTCCTCATTGTCCAGCACTACTGCTGATATGCACAATTATGAGGATCTTGATGAACGCCAAAAAGGGCCAGACTTGTCGACGACAGGGATCTATTCTGAGGCTCGAGGGATCTGCGAGTACAGCAAAGTGGAGTGTCCCCGGCAGAGCGTTGTCGATCGACTACTCCATGCTAGTGGTCGTAGCTATCCCTTCAGACACTCCAAAATCTAGCTGAACGTGCGATCTATTGCACTGCGGTAGTGGAGCGAGATTTTCCAATGTTACTCTCGCCTTCGCCAATGTTTGAAGAACACTCCCACTGATGCCCACCATCCTGCGATTCCAGCGACTGAACCACGTGAGCGATAGACGTCAAAATGTTTCCATGTTACCACGCAATCTGTCTCTCACGGACGCGACATCAAAGGCTCTCGTTGTATCGCAATCAAGCTGACATGTACACTTGACTCCCATCAGATCGATAGCGAGGCCAGAAGCAGTACGCAGATGAAATCCAGCACCGACATCGGCATCGCAGTCATCCACGAGTGCCGAGCATGACATCTCCGAAGTTCAACTGAATACCGATGTGGACTTCCCGATCCAAAGCAGGTATCGCAGAAACGTACGCCCGCAAGTTATTCGCGTACCGTCTGACCACTAGGCCTCGGTCTCGCCCACCGCTACGTGCACGTGGCGGTGCAACGACGACCCAGTCGCCCCGTTACCGGCAAAATCCTTCTCCACACGCGTCGCAACGTGCCATGGAGTCCGTGAAAGCATGCCTCCAATGGCCTAGTATATGGATTGAAATTTTCAGTGGGCTCAACGCGCCGTTGGAGATCGTCTGCGCTTAACATAAGCGGTCATCTGTGTGTCATAACACCGGTGCTCGTCTGGCCTTCCTTTACACGACAAGAAAATACGGACTGTCCTTCCTTTGGGGGACTGGCTCTTATGATGGCGAATCTAGTCGCCATCGCAGTGGGGGATCGTGCTGACGAACGCCGGTCGACGGTGTTGGACAGAATCACAGTCATACCATGATCAGCGTTGCTTTGTGAGCAAGTAATCGCTGATGACCACCTAACGACGTCAAGAAGACGTATGTGGGAGGCTCTGCATGCGCCCTACGACAAGATTGCGATCTCGCTGACAAAACACACGCGAAGATCGTGGGAAGGATCACAAGCTTCTCCAGTCCGCGCTACCCACTAGCGCGCTTTGCTGCATGCAGCCATTCCGACATCGACTCCGTGACGGGGTGACTCAACATCGACGTGTACTCCTTGGCCGCCCTGCGCGCATCAGGATGTCGAACACCGGGGTGGTAAGCCCGATCGCTGAGGTATATAGACGACAGCGCCCGCCAGTAATGTAAGCCGCTGTTAATTACTTCGCATCAGACACCAGATTTTCTTCTCTACCTACATCAAGACTACTCCAGATTACAGCCACCAGTGCGGGGAGCAGCTACATCCATATTGCTCGGCGATATCGCACGGCGCTCTCGAGTGATTGGCCCGAGATCTTGCCTTGTTCTTGGGCGGGACGAAAGACAGCAGAGCGAAACGCCACCTCTGTCAAGAGTGCGTGCCCTTATCTGCGGGGATTTGTTAGGGGTCACTTGATCGACAGTCTCGGCTGGCACACAGTACCAAGACCTGAATATCATTCATACGATTCCAGCGACTTTAAGATGACTTCGCCACCTCCATTCCCAGTTAGCAGCGCGATGAACGGCATGGTCCCAGGCAAGCTGCGCCAGCTGGTGCACTCGACAAAGCCGGAGATCAGCATTCATCTCGACAGCAGGAACCGAGTTTTCACGACGCTTGACAGGATTGAAGGAACGGTCAGGATCACTGCTGTGGTAGACACGGACTTCGACAATATTGACATTGAATTTGTCGGCACTGCAAGGACATACGTTGAGCGACTTACGACTGCGGCTGCCATCTCTGGCCGCTCAGAGGCCTTTCACAATTTCCTGCGACTCAGCCAGCCAGGACTCGACCGTCTTTGTCCGGCTGATCGCATTCTACGAGCTGGCAAGACCTACACATTCCCATTCGTCTTCGCCGTACCGCAACAGCTCCTGCCACACGTCTGCAAGCACTCGGTGGCGAACCCGCGCGTCCGGGACTGGCATTGCCAATTGCCACCCACATTCGGCGATCGCGAGCTATCCAGCCGTGATGGCGGGCTTGATGATATGGCGCCTGAGATGGCGAGCGTGCGCTATGGTATATTCGCCAAGATTAGCAAACTTTCGCACACTGGCGACGATTTCGCCCGCGTACCTGTCGCGAACAAGGCACGCAGACTTCGAGTGATCCCTACCGTTGAGGAAGAGCCACCTCTTGATGTCGACTGGAAGACTGCGGAGGTAGACCGCTCCGACTATATCATGAGGAAGGAGAAGAAGGTCAAGAAGGGCCTTCTGAAGGGAAAGCTTGGCACCCTTGTCATCGAAGCTGAGCAGCCGAAGTCACTGCACTTGGCTGCTGGCGTCGACGGAGAGAGAGTGACGAGCAAAGCAACCGTGATGCTGAGATTCGAGCCTGCAGAGGGTGTGACCCAGACCCCTCGGCTCGACAAGCTGACCTCCAAGCTCAAAGTCCGCACTTACTTTGCCGCCGTTGCCCGCGCAGATATCCCACGGAAAGCCGACTCCGCGTTTGACGCCTCGAAAGGACTTCACGGTGAATCGCACGAACTCTCCTCCCGCTGCATCTCGGATGTCAAGTGGCAGCTCGAAGACGCCGCCACGCCCGCGCCCACGCAAATCCAGCGTAGAGGTAGCGCAGTTTCCGCGGACATCCCTTGGAGTCCAGAGGCCAGCGCGACCTACACGCCCGGCGCACCAGTTTGGGTGGCAAAGATTGTCGTGCCTATCGAGCTGCCTAGCACAAAGGCTTTCGTTCCTACCTTCACTCCTGCCTTATCAGCAGGACTCACATCCTGGCTCTCTCGCTCTCTGTGCAGACGGCAGGACTAGGAGGTGCAATGGATCTTCGTTTGCCGATTCAGATCTCTGCTTCGCCTGCTTCCAATCCTTCGACGTTCTCGCCCGGGCCTGCACGTAGACGCAGTTCAGTCCTATCCGCGACGCTGGAGACGGACGTCGAGGATGATCTCGGCGATTTCTTCGCTCCTCGCAACACAGTCAACTTGCACGCAAGTGCGCCCCGCAATGCTCGTCGACGCAATAGCCAGCCAATACGGACACTGATCGGTACCGAAGAAGAGGATTCGCCGCCAGAGTTCGAAGACATACCTACAACACACACGACCGTGCGATTTGATGACAACGGCATGGATGCGCCACCAGAGTACGCGGACCTCGTTGGAGGCTCGAGGTGGTTCGGCGGAACCGCCGTGGAGAGACGCTTGCCGAACTATCCTGCTGTGCGTTAGTGACGCTAGTAGTAAGCTCTCACGGGCTGTCTTATGACCTGAGGCTGATACAGCGATCAGGATGGCATTAGACCATGGAGGCGTTTCAGTACTGGGTAATGGGATGGGATTGGCTTGGGAAAAGCGTTTGTTAGATACCCCTTGTCTGCGGTTAGGTTGGGTAATATGGAAGACAACGTCGTCAGAACACAGTGCTTCTCGTTCCTTCTCGCTCTCCTATTTCAATCCGAAGCAGGTGCGGTTGCGGGTGAGTCGCGCCTGCATCATCATTGCTTTGCTCCTTCGTCTCATGATCGCGCACCGACGACGCCTATTTGAGCTTGACATCCTTCTGAACTGACCGACTTTCGAGGCAGACTCACTTCAGCTCTTGAGTCCATCGCCGCTGCTACGACCACTCCACCATCCGACATACAAGTCAGACATCCTCACCCTCCCCATGATAGACGCCACTAACACGCTACAAGACAGGCTTCACTCAACGCCACAATGCCTCCCTTCACGAAGGCTGCCCTCGTCGAAGACCAATCCCCTCTTTGCAGACTACCGGCCGAGCTGCGGAACCGCATCTACCAGCCTACCTCACCGGCGGCCTGAACCCCGACGACTAGATCGACATCACAGACCTGGCCAACACAGGCGACACCACCAGCAATCTGGAGGCTCCAACTACCGCACTCCTACGCTCTTGTCAGCAGTGCCACAGCGAAGTCTTAGCCATGTATCTCGAAGCTATGCCGAAGTTCTGGTCCCATCCCATCACCATTACCATCGACCCTACAGTCGACGCATGGGCTCCACACCAGCTTCTCGGAGCATTCAAGCTTGCCACACTAGACCACATTAACAAAGTCGAGTTCGCGGTCCTGGACATCCCACCATATCCAATCAGTTCCCTGGTCGTGCAGAAGCCAGGCATCAACGGGCAGTCGATCTTTTCGGTCGGAAAGACGACGGGTCTCCTTGACAAGAACGTTGCGGTGAAAGAGGTGGTACGCGAGCTCTCCTCATGGCACGGGCTTCGCTTGTGTGCATTTGGTAAGAGGGCCATGTATGAGGATATGTACGCGGTCATTGTGGGCGTTGTGAGAAGCAGGCTGTGGGTGGACTCGGCATGAAATGGAATTGAGCCAAGGATGGACTCTGCATGGAAGGGAGTCGAGCCATGCGTGTTGCTGTTGTAGGCGTTTCCGCTACAATATGATGGACTGAAGTGCTAGAGGGCCGCACGGTTTCAGCAGTCTCTAATCACACTGGTTGCTCCCCATGTTACATGCGCTGCCTAGGTAATGAATGCACCGCGTGTGCATCGCGCCCTCCTCAGTAAGGTAGTGATTCTCTATCGCCACAAAGCGATACAGCTTCACTTCACCTTCTAACTCACCGAAGCGGTGACTCAAAACGGACACTCGCACACGAGGCATCTGTAAGTATCGCCAAACCGGCCAAACCGGCCAAACCGGCCAAACCCTCCATACACACCGACTCCTTTCATGCAGCACAGATTAATGGCTCCCTCAATGGAACCCTTCTGCGACCCAAAGCTCCTCCAACACCAAATCCCTCTTCTTCAAACTCTCCGGGGAGCTCAGGAACCAAATCTACGAAACCTACCTTAGCAGCGACTACATCCCCAACAATAAGATCGATCTGACCAACCTCACCCCGACGACCGTCATCCCTGGCGCTCCGATTGCAGCCCTCCTCTGTACCTGCCAGCAAGTGCACGACGAGCTCATCCCCTCCTACCGAGACGCCTCATCGGCGCTCTGGAATCGCGGAACTACTTCGACAATGAGCTGCTCTACAACCATCCGCCACGCCAACCCGGACGAGGACACGCCCACGCCCATGGCAGCCTTCAACGGAACCACCCTCACTCACCTCAGCAGTCTCGAGTTCATAGTCCACAGAATCGGCACCCATGCCATCAGCTCCATAACCCTCAACCCACCAGGCTTCAACGGCGAAGAAATCTACTCAATCAGCGATGCGACTGGCTTCTGGATAGAGTTCGAGCCGCAGGATACGCTGGAGTGCAATCTGGATGACTGGCAGAGAGCCAATAGCAGTAAGCACTTCTTTGCTGAGTTTTACAAGGACATTGTGGCGCTTGCGGTTCAGGAGGTGTGGGAGCCAAGTGCATCACCGTCAGAGGGATCTAAGTGATGGTGGCGAATGAGCGCGAGAAGATATGCGCCCTGGGTAGGATTGTGCGGGTCCACTTGACCTATTGGCTAGTGTGTGCGTGAAGCTGCAGTCAATGTGCTAATGGCAAGGAAGGAAAGGAGGTCAGCGGAGGAGGCATCGTCAATACCTGCTCGTAGCCACATGCCACTACCTTTTCGCCCTCTTCTCCACCCTCCTCTTCTTAACCTCAAACGCCCCACCCCCCTGCACCCCATCCCCCCTCGGCCCATCCTCAGTCGGCCTCTTTCGACTCCGTTCCAGGACTCCCTCCTTCCCGCCCTTCCGCCCAGTCAACCCCGCGATCCGATCAACGCTCTCCCCAATACCCCTCCCCTCCTCCCCACCATAACTTCCCCTCTGCTTCTCCTCCCGAGCCTTTAACACCT